>JAPFFP010059036.1:0-27562 GCA_026153255.1 Solanum medicagineum | reverse complement strand
AACAAAGTAAGTCCAATCAAATACACAAACTCCTTTCATCCCAATCTACCTCCACAACTACAACCTGCATAGAAAATCAGCCAACCCAGCAAGATATAATACACACAGGAAGTAAGGTTTCAATATGCCACAATCCCGAATCACAAGTCACAAGTCAAAACTCACAAGTGATAATGCAATCAATCACAGTAAGAACATCATGCAACACAAGAATATGTAAGGATAAGATGCAATGCTTATATAATGATGTCAAGCATAATGATGTATGTCGGTCCTATTGATAAACACCCACTGTCTCTCAGTCTGGGACCCATGGGGGACTCTTAGTCCATGCATCTGTCACAACGTGCGACACGACCCTCGAATCATAGTATTCATCGCGGCATGCGATACGACCCTCGAAATATAGTATCCGTCGCAACATGTGACACGTCCATCGAAATAGTACATCTTTTTCAATTCTTATTCTTTTTCAGTTCACATAACACTTGTCACAAGAATCAATGCAAATGGGCATGTTTACACAATAATGAGAAAATGACTAATTTAAATACAATGACCAATTCACATCAACATGGTCTTAGTAAACATCAACAGTATATCTCAAAACAGAAATCTCATCACTTAGCCACATTTTCAATTCAAGTGTTACAATACCACACCAACTCACATTTTACACTTAGTCACCTCATCTTATAATATACCAAATGTTTCATGCATCACACATAGAAGAAAGAAAATTTGGAAATTCTACAAGAGCTACAAAGTTTTGAAAGTCCACTTGCCTTAATCAAATCATGATCAATCAAACACTTGAGCCTTCCCCTTTCGAATAGAATCCAAAGAACCACGATCTAATCAATTAAGAATTCACAATAAAAATTCGCAACTAACAATTATCATATTACTATACGTCTAGCTTAGACGAAAAATTAACCAATTTCATAGTAAATTCCTAAAATTTCAAGCCTAGGGTTCAGTTTCAATTTCTCCAATATTAGTACAATTCTTATACATATGTATATATACACCCAAAGTCAGATAAACAAAGAACCAAAAGTATTAGGCAAAAGTGTGCAAATAGAGAGGCTTGTAATGTTGGAACAATAGCCCATCTAAGAAGTACTATTGTTGGTGCAAACAATTTAAAATCACAGGTCAAGAAACTTTTATATATACATATATAATAAAATGTTTTCTAGTTGATAACCACAAAAAAGGGCACACTATGTGTTTTATATATTAGAAACAACCCTCCAACCAGCGCATTAGAATTTGGAATCACTTGACAATAAGATAATGAAGTCATGTACATGGCTCCTATATGGGTGGGACCCTCTGTGTTAGGCATGATTTTCATTAGTTCTCAACTCACACCCTTAGCTTCTTAGACAACCATAATAATTATAATAGCCAAATCTACATAAGAGGCATCCTACAACTTAGTAATAGGACGTACCTAAAGTAACCCTCTATATGCAGTTCTGCGGGTAACAGATGTAAAGAAACCTAAACCCTTCTTTCTTCTTCTATTTTTTCAGACTAATTAAGTTCTAAAAGTTTTGTAATTTATTCTAAAATATATGGACTAAGGGGTATAGCAGGTTAAGTAAATTAATATTTAACCGACCATTTATATTAGTTATTCACAACTTACCCATAAATTAAATAATTTTAATTATCAAACAATCCAAAGTATCAGTTTAAAATTTTTCGAGATAAATTTTATAGGAAATCAAGAGGACTAATTCTCAAAAATGACTTAACGGATCATTGCACTAATAAAATTTGTTTAGTGACGAAACACTAAATCATCTTTATATACTTTTAGTGACCCGCCTTTAGAGATAAATGATTGACGAAAAATTTTGTCACACAAAATTGTTTGTGACAAAATATGGTTTTTGAGTGACAAAATAATTTATCATTGATGATCAAATTTGTTGTAGTGAGTTAAGTCTATTAAAAGTCGTAACAGAGGCAGAACGCGAATGAAGGGAAAATATTGTAAATAGGTTATTCTCATCAGTAATGCTTTGAGTTATACTATTAGATTCGGAGATGATTTATGAAACCTTTAAATGTATATTGATATCCTCTTTTGGGCGAACATCAAATGCAACATTACACATAATGATGCTTAAGTATAAATTTTGAGATTATTTGATAATTTTGACATATCAATTAATAATATTCACTATCTTTGGATAAATAAATATCATTAACAATATATCAAAATTATCACGCTCATGTTAATGGCTGTACGAACAAACAATCAAGCTTTGGGTGATCTATAACTACCTTATAATAAAAAATTTTAATTTATCCATATAAGTGTTATATCAATTATAAGTATCAAAATAATAGATAATTGAATTTAAGTTAATCATTATTTTGGAATTAATCATTCAAAGATTAGACTACTTTGGTGATTAATTAATCTCACATATAATTCCAAGTTAACATAATAGAAGTATTAAAACTTCTATACATCCATAACAAACAGTAATTATGATTCCTAGAATTTCATAAACATGATTCATAACGTTGAAGAAACATAAATCTGAATGAAAAATCACTAGTTCTTGAACCATGCTCTGATACCACATGTAAGGTTTTGTCGTAATTCAGATTGTCAAACATAAACAATCCAACATGTAATCCTATCATGAATTCAAAATCGTAGAACTATATGATTTTCACATAACACATCAGTTTAGTCAAGAAAATATATCAGAATTGGCCATGAGATCTTGACTTGATTGCATGAGCGGAAGTCTTTTTCTTGTTCTTGACAAGATGTTAGTTTTTTTCTCTCTCTACCTTATACTAATTTCTTTCAAAATGACTGTTGATGGAAATTGCAGTATTCTTCGGTATTTATAGGCAGAGAGAGGACTAGTTACTTTAGTCCATTTTCCATCATCATAGTATCATGCCTTAACTCCAATTATCACCCTATAACCTCCCACTAACATACCCACAACTTTCCACTAACATAAGTAGTGGGTGGTGGTGGGAAGTAATAGTAACTTCCACCAATCATAATGGATGATGGTGGGAAGTTACAGTAACTTTCACTAACATGAGCAGTGGGCGGTTTAACAACTTCCCCAGACATTATCCATTTGAATTAGTTAGTAAATCAATCAAGATGAATATTAACATGAACCATAAAATTAACATACGTGAGCCCTAAAAAATAATACATAATATTTTTGGAACTAAAATTAATTAAAATACTTATTTAATTTAGGTAAGAAATCATAATATTTAACACTTCTAAATTGATTTGAATTTTATCTTAGATTAAAAATAATTTATAAGAGTGGTAACCAAAAACAATCTTAATTTTTGGTTAAACAAAAATGGTAGGATTTTTCGTTTGGCAAAGTGGTCATTGCAGGTTAGCAAGTCTTTTTTGTACTCAACATTATTTTTGTATTTTATTATTTGCATAGTTGCATATTTAGGTTTAGTTAAAATTTGAGAATAAGATTTTTATATTTGGTGCCAGGTTTAATGGTTTAAATTTGTGTTCTTTTGATTCTGCACTCCTTATGAAGGTTATTTTTATTTGAAAAATATTTAGAATTTTGAAATTAATTACATTTGTAATAGATAAAAAAAATTCTTATTTGAACTATATTGTTGATTAATAGACTTAGTTACAAGCTATATGGTGTGAGTAACTAACTAATGATGAGTTAGTTAGAGAGTGGTGATGTGTCACAAGTTAGTTATAATTAGGTTGTTAGGAGAAGATTGTGTGCACATGTATAAATAGAGTTTCTTGGTGTGCTATTGCGATTAACATTCACAAATGTAACTACCGTCAATCTAGAAGCTTGTTCTTCTTCTTCATTCTTCTCTCTAATCTTACTTTGATTTTCAACCTTCATTAGACAGAATTTGGAACTTGCTATCCTCTTGCCTAGCAGGCAAAGATTTACCTCTGTGGAGAGATCGCAGACCATCTTTAGAAATTGCACCAAGTGTAAATTTCATAATTCGATTCCTTTGCTTTATAATCGAGGTTAGGCCATTGTTACCTAATTTGGACTCCCTGAAGAAGAATGTGAAGTTGGATTGTTGAAATTCCAAGTGAATTTTTAGATATACAGAAAACAAGATTCTAGGCACTTCTGAGGCACATTTTCAGGAACTTTTTGGGGTCATTTCAATATCTCCCCCTTAGGAACATTCATCCCGAGTATAGAAGAGACATACAAGACAAGAATAATCATGAACAAATCAGCCCCAATATGAATGCAATATTACGTGTCACAACCCAATCCTAGGGTCTAGACATGACACGATGAATGGGGAACCTGAAGGGACCCCAAATAAGCCTCTTAGCATATCATCACATATCCTTGGTTGCGGAAGCATGCAAAAGACATATAAAAATAAAAGTAAGGGCAACAGGATGAAGGGAGAAACTTGCATAATCATCGAAGTCAAAAGTCAAGACTCAAGCTCATACATAGCACATACCTTGTCCAACATACACCTCTAAAACATTGAAATAGCGGCGGCCAAGACAAGCTACTGGGCCCACCCTCATAGTCAAATGTAACATAAGATAGTATCTAAAAACATAGATAATAGAGAAAGACATAAACCGGAGTCTCCGAAATGGAGGCTTCACCAACAACTTGGAATAGCACCGTCTAGCCATGCGGGGGAGGAGGAGGGTGATCAACTCGGGCACCGGTTCCTACATGGTAATATCATGTAGGCAAGAGTATGTGTTAGTACGTTTGAATGTACTAAGTATGTGGGATGCAATGCAACAATAAACATGTTTCATAATCGAAATGCATATAGTAAACAATAAGCATAGTATAGCAATATGGCATGTATGATCGATGCATAGGTAAAACATACTAGGATAAATCATGCTCATATAAGATATCATATGTGTAGAAGAGACCAACCTAGAATCCCAACTTTGGATGGGAGATGTCGTTCACACCCGGACACAGTGGTAGCAAGGTACTACACCCCTCGTATGGTTGATGTCATTCACACCCGGACACCCTAGTGTCAAGGTACTACACCCCTCACATGGTTGATGCAGTTCACACTAGGACAACCTGGTGGCAAGGTACTACACCCCTCGCATGGTTGATGTCATTCACATTCGGACACCCTGGTGACAAGGTACTACACCCCTCACATGGTTGATGTCGTTCACATCCGGACACCTTGGTGGCAAGGTACTACACCCCTCACATGGTTGATGTTGTTCACACCTGAACACCCTGGTGGCAAGGTACACACCCCTCACATGGTCGTCCGGGCACTTATGCATCTTGGACCGAACATGGTCTAATAAAACACATTATATAAAACATACATATATATTATTACCATAAGCTCATTTCATCATTAAAACATCATGCGTATCATATCTCATGCTTTGAACCTTCAATTCCTTAAGAAAACATAACCGGACATTTTCTCAAACACTTGGCGGGTGTGTAATGGATGTAAAAGAGCATGCAATTTAGAGATGAAATCATGTAGGAAAATTAGTGGTAAAATCTCTAATCAACACCTTTCAACTCCCCAATCCTTGGAAGAGGATATCTATTGTTTATGGTGACCCTGTTGAGTTGCCAGTAGTTAATGCACATTCTAAGTTACCCGTCTTTCTTCTTTACAAACAACACCGGTGCACCCCAAGGTGATTGGATAGGTCTAATAAATCCCTTCTCCAACAAATCTTCAATTGCACCTTTAACTCCTTTAACTCCCCTGGGCCATACGGTAAGGGGGAATGAAGATAGGTCGGGTGTTGGGAAGGAGATTTATAAAAAAATCTATCCCCCTTTCAGGAGGAACACCGGGAAGATCATTTGGGAAGATATCAAGAAAATCATTTACAACCGGAACCAACACAATAGAAGGGACTTTGGACTCCACATCTTTGACTCTCACAAGATGATACAAACACCCCTTGGAAATCAACCTATGGGCTTTAATGCATGAGATGAACCTACTCCTCACTACCACATCATGACTTTCCTACTCAACGACGGGTTCATTTGGAAATTGAAGCACGACACTACAGGTTCTACAATCAATAGAAGCATATTAGGCGTGCAACCAATCCATCCCAAGAATAACATCAAAATCAACCATAGCTAATTCAACAAGATCAAAAGGTAGGATTTTATGCAAGATGCAAGCTGGATAATTTGTATACACCCTCCTAGCAACAATAGATGCACCAATAGGTGTAGACACTTCATATGACTCGTGAAACAACTCTAACTCAATATGGAACTTTTTAGCAACAAAGGGGGTAACAAAAGAAAGGATGGCACCGGGCTAAATCGAAGCATATACATCAAGATAAAAAAATTTCAACATGCCGGTAACAACATCGGGGACTTCACCAATCCCTTGCCTCACACGTAGAGCATAAAAGCAATTGTGCCTCAGCGCATCACCATGAGGACTACCTCTACCCAATGGGACCGTATTCGCACCCCAAACTTTGCCACGGTTCCTTGGAAAATCCATCCTCTTATGACCAAGCTCCGCACAAACAAATCATGCATTGGAACCTTCAAACATAGGCACCTATAATACCTTCCACACTTAGGGCACACATCATTGGGAACCATTGCACCCACATCTTGAGGCCTAGGGACGTCATTAGCAAACGCCCTATTAATAACATGAGGAGGCCTTTGGCCCTGTTAATATCTAGCACCCTTTCAAAACCCACCCTCAAAATGAGCTCTCTTGGCCTCATGGCCCCTCCTCTTTCTCAACTTTTCTTTTTCCATTTGCTCGGCAAGTCATCAACCGAGACAAGTCCATGTCACTAATAAGCATTGCGGATCGACACTCTTCACTTAACAAACCGAAGACCCCCATAACAAACTTATTCATTCTTGACTTAGAATCGGCCACCAAGTGAGGAGTATACTTTGAGAGTTGATTAAATCTGAGGGTATACTTCCTCACGCTCAACCTTGTTTCAACTTGATAAAATCAACCAAATTTGCTTCCCTAAGCTGAAGAGGGAAGAACCGATTAAGGAAGACCATTTTCAATTCCTCCCAAAGCACCACATAGCCATTACCCTTCTCACCTTTCCATTGATCAAACCAAATTTGGGCCACCCCCTTGAGTTGGTAGGCCGCCAACTTTTCCTTCTCATTTGGCCCAACACCTATGATCGAGAAGGTTTTTTAGATTTCATCATTAAACTCTTGTGGATCCTCATCGACCTTTGACCCATGGAAAATAGGAGAATTCATCCTTATGAAATCCCTTACCCTAGCTCCCAGGGTAGTAGCATGAGGGGCTTGGGCCCCTTATTTAGCATGGTTGGCCACTACTTGGGCAAGCATTGTAAGGGCATCCTGGAGCTCACCATTGGTAGGTTGCTCCTCGGGAGTTTGAGCCCGTCTTCCTCAAGTACTCGGCATGATCTAGCATAGCAAAGAACAATCGTTAGGGGGGAAAAATTCTCATAACTCTAAAGCACGACTTAGAACATGAAGAAGGGAAATATTTCCTAAAAGGTCTCATAGCCTCCTATTCATGTAATGACGCGCTTCAAAACCATGAATAGGACTCTAATCAATGCGGTGTGTTAGAATCTGAGGATCTATCAACCTAGTGCTTTGATACCAAGTATGTCACGACCCAAGCCTAGGGACTAGACATGACACGACGAATGAGGAACCGGAAGGGACCCCCAAACAAGCCTCTTAGCATATCGTGACACATCCTTGGTTGCGGAAGCATACAAAAGACATATACAAATAAAAGTAAGGGCGACGGGATAAAGGGAGAAACTTGCATAATCATCGAAGACAAAAGTCAAGAGTCAAGCTCATACATAGTACACACCTTGTCCAACATACACCTCTAAAACATAAAAAGAGTGGGGGCAGACAGGCTACTGTGCTCACCCTCAGAGTCAAATGTAACATAAGATAGTATCTCAAAACATAGATAGTAGGGAAAAACATAAACTGAAGTCACCAAAATGGAGGACTCACCAACAACTTGGAATAGCACCATCTAGCCACGGGGGGGAGGGGGGGATGAGGAGGATGATCAACTCGGGCACCAGTTCCTAGATGGTAACATTATGTAGACAAGAGTATGCATTAGTACGTTTGGATGTACTAAGTATGTGGGATGCAATGCAACATTAAACAAGCTTCATAATAGAAATGCATACATTAAACAATAGGCATAGTATAGCAATATGGTATGTATGATCGATGCATAAGTAAGACATACTAGGATAAATCATGCTTATATAAGATATCATATGTGTAGAAGAGACCAAGCTAGAATCCCAACTTTGGATGGGAGATGTCGTCCAAACCCGAACACCCTGATGGCAAGGTGCAACACCCCTCACATGGTTATTGTTGTTCACACCCGGACAACCTGGTGGCAAGGTACTACATCCCTCACATGGTTGATGCAGTTCACATTCGAACACCCTAGTGGAAAGGTACTACACTTCTCACATGGTTGATGCCATTAACACCTGGCCAACTGGTGGAAAGGTACTCATACCTCACATGGTCGTCCGGGCACTTAGGTCCACCGGACCATACATGGTCTAATACAACACACTATATAAAACATACATATATATCATTTCCATAAGCTCATTTCATCATTACAATATCATATATATCATATATCATATTTTGAACCTTCAATTCCTCAAGAAACCATAACCAGACATTTTATGAAACACTTGGCGGGTGTGTAATGGGTGTACAAGAGCATGCAATTTAGAGATGAAAACATGCAGGAAAATCAGTGGTAAAACCTTTAATCAACACCTTGCAACACCCCCAAGACATTCACATCAAAACCCCTCATCAATTCCAACATTAGATCCAAGATTTGAAGCTCAAGACATGCTAAAACAACCATACCTTCATGAACTAAAATCACTGTGCAGTAAATTTCTCAATATACGAGACCCACATGTAAAATCAACTTTAAATCATGCAATATTAATTAAAAGAGGGTTCAAGCACCATGAGTGGAAGGACCCAATGGTTCAACAACACATACCTTAGCTTTTGTGAAGTTCTTGAAGAAGACTTTAATGGAGATTTGAAGCTTGGGTGAGATCCTTGAAGAAATCCTTGAGATTGTCCATTAGTTTGGGTTTTGAATTTAGGGTTAGGAATGAGTCTAAGTGTTTGGGGAAATATTGGGGTATGTTTTGGGGTGATATGAGGGTGAAATAAGGCTAAGTATAGGTGAAAATATGTTTGGGAAGACTTAGGTCAAACACTTAGAAAAATTTGGGTGAACTAGGTAAAGACAATGCAAGAAAAACATCTCTCCGCATCGCGGAGAGGTCGCATACCGCTTCTGGAAATTGAACCAAGTGCGAATTTCATAATTCGATTCCTTTGATTTAAATTCGAGGTTAGACCCTTGTCACCCTAATTTGGACCCCCTGAACAAGAATATGACATAGGGGCTGAACTATAAGGCTTGATAGCACATAAAGGCTTAGAATTAGTACCTTAGGCTTGAGTGGAGTGGAAGAGATAAGGGTACCGCTTTTGTATGTACGCTTCGGCCTCCTAAGTAACACTCTCGACTTGTTGGTTCCAACAAAGGACCTTAACGGATGCCACCTCTTTGTTCCTCAATCTCGTTACTTGCCTATCCAAGATCTGAATAGGAACCTCCTCCCAAGTCAAGTTATCCTTAACAACACCCACAACATCAAGAGGCACAATGACATTAGGATCACCAACACATTTTCTCAACATAGAAACATGAAACACCGGATGGACCGAATTCATCTCACTAGGCAACCTCAACTCATAAGCCACCTTACCATCCCTCTTTATCACCTCATAAGGACCAACATACCTAGGACTCAATTTCCTTTTCTTATTAAAACGAACTACACCTTACATTGGAGAAACCTTCAAATAAACCTAATCACCCACTTGCAATGCTAGGTCTCTTCTTCTTACATCAGAATAGAATTTTTGATGACTTTGGGTTGTCCTCAACCTTTCCCTAATCATATTTACATTCTCAAGAGCATCCAAAACCAAATCCGACCCCAATAGAGCCACCTCTCCAGCCTCAATCCATCCTATCGGTGATCTACAACATCTCCCATAAAGAGCCTCAAAGGGAGCCATACGATGCTAGACTAATAGCTATTGTTGTAGGCAAACTCAATCAATGGAATATGGTCATCCCAACTACCTTTAAGTTCCAAGACACAATCCATAAGCATATCCTCAAGTGTTTGAACTTTTCTTGCAGCTCTGTTTGAGGGTGGAAGGTCGTACTATGGTAAGCTTTTGTTCCAACACCCCTTTGAAAGGATCTCCAAAAGTGGGAAGTAAATTGTGTACCACGATCCGATATAATGGATAAGGGAATCACATGCAACTTCACCCGACTTATGGATGTACAACCTTGCATACTCTTCAGCCTCGTATGTAGTCTTGATTGGTAGAAAGTGAGCCGATTTCATCATCCTATCAACCACAACCCATATGGAATCAAAACATTTTCTAGTCTAGGGCCACCCAACCACGAAATCTATATTCATCACCTCCCACTTCCAAGTAGGAATCTCTATGTCTTGAGTTAGGCCACCTGACCTTTGATGTTCAGCTTTGACTTGTTGGGAACTATGGAAACCGAAAATAAATTTGGCAATATCTCTCTTCATGCCTCCCCACCAATACACATCCCTCAAGTCTCTATACATTTTTAGTGGAACCGGGGTGGATAGAATAAGAGAAAATATGGGATTCATCAAGAATTCTCTCCCTCAAACCATCAGCATATGGAACATATAACCTACCTTGATATGTAAGGTCCCCATCTCCGTCTTGGGAGAAAACCTCTATTTTTCCCACTTTCACCAAGGCCTTCAACTCAAGTATAGAGGAGTCTAAATCTCGTTTTGCTATCTCATCGACCAAATAAGATTTAGAACCATCAACAATGACCACGCCATAACTTACATATTCCAACCTCACCCCCAATCTAGCCAATCTATGCATCTCCCTAGCCATCTCCCTATCACCACCATCCACATGAGCTACGTTGCCTATAGACACCCGACTCAAAAACCTCTTCACAACATTTGCCTTACCCGAATGGTAGTGTACACTCATGTCATACCTTAAGGAGTTCTAGCCACCTTCTTTGTCTTAAATTAAGATCTTTTTGAATGAAGACATATTGAAGACTCTTATGAACGGTGAAGACACCAACATGCACCCCATACAAATAATGACGCCAAATCTTTAATCCAAACACCACGTCGGCCAATTCAAGATCATGGGTAGTGTAGTTCTTTTCATGGACTTTGAGTTGCCTAGAAGCATAGGCTATGAGCTTACCATTTTGCATTAGTACACAACCCAAACCAACTCTAGATGCATCACAATACACAATAAATCCCTCAAGCCCATCCGGTAGTGACAATATAGGAGCGAACACAAGTCTATCTTTCAATGTTTGGAAACTTTTCTCACATTCATCGCTCCACACAAACTTAACCTTCTTTTGAGTTAATTTTTTCATAGGAGAAGCAATGGAGGAGAACCCATTCACAAACCTTCCATAGTAACCCGCAAGGCCCAAGAAATTCCTAATGTCTGACTGGGTCAATGGTCTAGGCCAATTCCTAATCACATCATTTTTCTTAGGATCCACTTTTATACCATCCCTGGACACCACATGACCAAGAATGCAACCTCTTTCAACCAAAATTCACACTTGTCATATGTAGCGTACAATCTCTCCTCTCTCACACTTTGCAACACAACCCTCAAATAGCCCATATACTCCTCCCTATTATGTGAATAGATCGAAATATCATCAATGAAGACCATAACAAAGGAATCAAGGTAGGGCTTGAAGACCCTATTCATTAGGTCCATGAAAATGGCCGACGTATTAGTCAATCCAAACGACATCACCATAAATTCATAATGCCCATATTTAGTCCAGAAGGCCGTCTTCGGAATATCATACTCCTTCACCCTTACTTGATGGTACCCGGACCGAAGATCAATCTTAGAGAAAAAGCTAGCCCCTTACAATTTAAACAAGTCATCAATCCTTAGAACAGGATATCTAATCTTTATAGTGACCCTATTGAGTTGTCGGTAGTCAATGCACATTCTAAGTGACCCATCTTTCTTTTTTACAAACAACACTGGTGCACCCCAATGTGATTGGCTAAGTCTAATAAATCCCTTCTCCAATAAATCCTTCAATTGCTCCTTTAACTCCTTCAACTCTGTCGGGGCCATATGGTAAGGGGGACTGAGAAGTTCATTGGGAAGACATCAACAAATTCATTTACAATTGGGACCTACTCAATAGAAAGGTTTTTGGACTCCACATCTTTGACTCTTACAAGATGATACAAACACCCCTTGGAAATCAACCTATGGGCTTTAATGCATGAGATGAACCTACCCCTCATTACCACATCATGACGTTCCCACTCAAGGATGGGTTCATTTGGAAATTGAAACTTGACCCTATGGGTTCTACAATCGAAGCGCAGTAGGCATGCAACAAATCCTTCCCAAGAATAACATCAAAATCAACTATATCTAATTCAACAAGATCACAAGGTAAGATTTTATGCAAGATGCAAACCGGACAATTTCTATACACCCTCCTAGCAACAATAGATGCACCAATAGGAGTAGACACCTTATATGACTCATGCAAAAATTCTGACTCAACGTGGAACTTTTTAGCAACAAAGGGAGTAACAAAGGAAAGGGTGGTACCCGAAACAATCAAAGCATATACATCAAGATAAAAAATTTTCAACATACCAGTAACAAGATTGGGGACTTCACCAACCTTTTGCCTCCATGTAAAGCATAAAAGCGATTGTGCCTCAGGGCATCTCCTTAAGGACCACCTCTACCCAATCTGACCGCATTTTCACCCCGAACTTTTCCATGGTTCCTTTGACAATCCATCCTCTTATGACCAAGCTCTCCATATTCAAAACATGCATTGGAACCCTTCAAACATGGGCCCCTATGATACCTTCCACACTTAGGGCACACATCATTGGGAGCCATTGCATCCACACCTTGAGTCCTACGGACGTCATTGGCAAACCCCCTAATAGTAGCATGAGGAGGCCTTTGGACTTGTTGATATCTAGCACCCTTTCGAAACCCACCCTCAAAACGAGGTCTCTTGGCCTCATGGCCCCTCCTCTTTCTCAACTTTTCTTCTTCCATTTGCTCTACATATGTCATCAACCTAGACAAGTCCATGTCACTAATAAGCATTGCAGATCGGCACTCTTCACTTACAAAATTGAAGACCCCCATAACAAACTTGTTCATGTATATGAGGGTGAAATAAGGCTAAGTATAGGTATTTTCACGTATGAGAACACTTAAGCCCAAGACTTAAAAGTCTTGGACCAAAGTCAAAAATCAGTACAATTTTAACACTAGTGCAAGTCGCAGAAGGAAAGCGCACTTAAACGATTTTTCAGCTCACTTTGAAAATTTGAATTTCGCTATGGTTGCTCTAAAATTTGAGTTAGACCCATTTCCCACTCAATTTTTCCCCCTAAACAAGAATATGAAGTTGGATTTTCAAAATATCTCATGGATTTTTAGATATATGGAAATTACGATTCTGGGCACTTCCGAGGCACATTTTCGGGCAGTTTTTGGGTCTGTTTCAATTACTAATCCTTACCTATTGCTCTAATACATCCTCCCCTTGGCCCAATTTGGTTGATTAGAGGAGAAACATCAATCGAATCCTGTCAATTAAACTCTTTTGATATTCAATACTACCTTGATCCAGTCAGTAACACTAGGTGAGTTCTAACATTGGCCACCATTAAAAAGCATTCAAACTGAAGATAATTGATTAATACATGGATGCACACTTTTCAAGAATTACGAATTATCTGATTTTACCTTGTTAGTTCATCATTGTTCTCACAACCCAAGTTGTGCATTTAGCTAGTCCTAATCAGTATGGATGCAAGAATCATAGATTTGAATAATATAATTGAGCACTTGCACAAGAGAATTAAGAACACTAAATCCAAGATCTTCACCAAGAATCACAAGATTGAATTAAAAGCACAAAATAATGTTTCACAAGTGTTTCTCTCAAGCTCTCTACCATTCTATACTATTCTGTAATGTTCCTTATGAAATATAAGCTAAAAACTTATATATAGTATTTAAAATACAAAACCAAAATGAAATAGGAGAACTGGGTCAACAGGCTCTACGGGCACTTCTACGGGCCGTTTAATGTTTTATGGCCCATAGTTAGGGCTTCGTGAAGTTCATCATCAATTATGGGGCTGACTTCTATGACACATATCTACGGGCCATATAAAGTTCTATGGATCGTAAAGGGTTTCATCATCTAACTTTTTAGCAATATCCCACTTTCTACTCCTTAGGGCAGCATGACACCAAGTGTACGTATCGTAAAATCTTCTGTGACTCATCTGCATGTTCGTAGACTTAACTTCAAAAAATCACCTTTCACTAGAATTTTGTATGAAACCAAATATATGGCCTATGGAATTCCGTACAGTCTTTAAAAGGACTTATGAAACCTCAACTTCTGCAAAATCTATAGACTTAGCCCAATCATTATGCCAACCTAGTAAACCTACAAAACAAACATAAAAACACATCGTGTACCAACATCGCTTTGAGAAAACATAAAATTTCAACTTTTTAAAGCATAAAATGTGTTATATTTCAATAGTAGATCAGACATCAGGCCAAAAACTTTACAATACCCCTCTTCATACTAACCAACAAATACACTTTCCTTAAATCCCTATATATCCTTTTAGAACCAGAGTGAATGGAATAGGATGAATTATTGGTCTCTTTTAAAATGAAGTCCTCAACCTACTAATATGTGGCAAACATAACCTACTTTGGTGCCTAAGGACACCGTCTACCCCTTGGAAGAAAACCTCTACTTCGCCTTCTTTTACCACTGCCTTCAACTCAACCAAGGTGGGATCAAGGTCTTGCTTGGATTTTACCTCTTCTATCAAGGAAGACTTGGGACCATCTAGAATTACCACTTGTCCAGCTTCTGCTTCATCCATCCTAACTCCCAACCTAGGTAATCGATGAACTTCATTTGCTAACTACTTCTTTCCAGCGTCAATGTGAACTACACTATTCATGGATATCCTACTTAGGGTGTCGGCTACAACATTATCTTTGCTCGATTTGTAATGCAAACTCATGTCATACTTTTTAAGGAGGTCTAACCACCTCTTTTGCCTCAAATTGAGATATCTTTTGGTAAATGCATATAGAATATTATTGTGCTCGGTTAAGACATCTATTCGCACCCATAAGAATAATAGTGCTATATTTTCAAGGCAAATACTATAGACATGAAAAATTATTTTTCAATACGATTGACCTAAAAGTTGAGCGAGTCCATTTTCTCACACAATTTTGCACCCAATGAAGAATCCGACCTCAGATTGTCCAAAAAGAATACAGATGATGTGTTATTTAAGGCATCTATTATAAAGGAATTATTCAATACTTTGGGAGGTGTTACAATGAACAAGAATCTACTCGACGAGGTATGTTGGACATCCGAGGAACATTTCAAACCTCATGCTCTATTATAAATTGTGTCACGACCCAAGCCTTGCCTAGTCATAACACGGTAAGTGAAGAATTAAAGGTACCTCAACAAGCCATCTTAACATACATAAAGCATTTATAGGTAATTCAAAAAACATACTTTGAAATTTAAAGATTGGGAATGGGACTAAGGAAAAATATTTAGGTTTAGAAATCAACATACATCCATTCAAATGTCATTGTCCAAATATAATAACTACATAACACTTAGCGGGGACCAAAACATATGTATGGTTCCCCTTAAATAGAAAAGACATGAAATAAGATAGAAAGTAAAAATCTTCAATAAACAATTCAAAATACAATCTTGAAAGAAAGAAGGTAAAGTACCCAAACTAAGGACTTATCACCAAATTGCTAGTCTTGGTCATCTAAAGCTAGCCATGTGCCAGGGGAGGAGGTGGAGCATTGGTCCCTATATAGTAACATCATGTAGGAAAAATATGTGTTAGTGTGTTGGAATGTACTAGGTATGTGATATGCAATACAAACATGAAATTATAATGCCATCATTATTTATGAAATTTAGAAGTTTCGCTGCATGGATTTATAATGTCATCATTCAAACATGCTTTAAAATAAACGGATAAAGATCAATATGAACTAAAATTGATGCATCATATAAAACACATGTGATGCAATGAAGGCATCAAATCTTACACTTTGTAGGAAAGGACTGTAAAAAACATATAAGACCATATCAACTACGATGTCACCCAAGCTACACCTCCATTTCGAGGCTGAAGAGGTCGTTGTGTAGATATATAACCTAACCAAGGTTAGGGTCGAATCCCATAGGGTATATGGTATACTTCGAAGAATTTCAGGCAATTTGGGTTGATTAACCACCTTATCTCCCCAAATGGTTGTTGGGGGGGGGGGTTTGTGACAATTATAAAAGTAATCATAAACTAAGACAAGAGTTAAACCAGTATGAAGAGGAACTAGGGTATTATGTTCCCATGTTTTCCTAACTTAGTATTACCAGATAATTGAATTCTTTTCTAGTGTGTAGCATGCAGAATGGTAACTTATGTTCACCAAACATATTGGCCCAGGAGAGGCAAATTTCACTACATGATTTGGTCTATCACTATGGTGTGGCGTTACTAACCCATACCCATTGTCCGATTAAAACCTCCTCTTGGCCCAGTTTGGTTGATTAGGTGAGAAACATCAATCGAATCCAGTTAATTAATCTCTTTTCTTATTCATTACTACCTTAATCTAGTCAATAACACTAGGTAGGTTCTAATGTTGGCCATATTAGAAAGCATTCAACACGAAGAGAATTAATTAATATATGCATGCACACTTTTCAAGAATTACGAATTATTCAGTTTTACCTTGTTAGTTCTTCTTGGTTCCCACAAACCTAGTTTTGGATTTAGCTACTCATGATCAATGTAAATGCAAGACTTATGAATTTGAATAGCATAATTGAGCACTTACACAATAGAACTAAGTGCAAGAAATCCAAACTCTTCAATTAGAATGACAAGATTGAATTCGAAAGATGAAATAAAGTTTTACAAGTGTTTCTCAAGCTCTCTAATGTTCTATCACATCCCTATCCTTGTTCTCTTATGAACAATAACTTAAAAAGCTTATTTATAGTGATTAAAATACAAGACCAATATGGAATAGGATAACTGGGTCGGCAGACTCTTAGGCAAGTTCTACGGGCCGTATAACATTTTATGGCCCGTAAATGGGCTTTCATAGATTTCTTCTTCAAAACAAGATGACTTCTATGACACTTTTATAGCCCATATAAAGTTCTACGATCTGTAAAGGGTTTCGTCTGATGGCTTTTCAGCAACTCCTCACTTTTTGATTCTCAAGGCATGAGAACAAGTCTACGGGTCGTAAAGTTTTCTACAGCTCATCTACATGTTCGTAGACTCAACTGGAATTGTCTGCCAAATCATATTTACGCCCTATAAAAGTATCTACAGCCTGTAAGGGGTCTCATGGAACCTCTAACCTCTGCTTCATCAAATTATGCACACTTAGCCAAAAAATTGTGTCAACCCTGTAATCCTGCAAAACAAACATAAAAACACATCAAATCTACTAACATCGCATTGAGAACACGCAAAATTCTAGTCATAAAGCATTAAAATTATTGTACTTTGACAGCATATCAACAACTTCAACTTAAATGGTTGTTTCTCCTCATGCAATAAACTCAATCTATATAAGTAGCACAGTAACACACAGATCTCAATCTAATGGCATACATCACATCAAACTCAAGCACAATACCTACACCACTTTCAAAAGATAGCTAGTGAACAAACAAATATAGATCAATGCATATGACTTTGCAACTATGACAAACAAAGTAATTATCAACAAGCCACAATCACTGAGTTAGTTTAATGTTAACAATGCAATTCAAGTGCCCTCAAAGACAGAAGTCCCATATCTCACTCACAATGATATTTTCAGGTATAATCTTAGGACTGTGCAAAATCACTCACTCTCATAAAAGAAATTCAAATATAATGCTCAATACCGTATACTTGCCCCTATACTCACGGCTATGACCTTTGACTACTTAGACTAAGATCACTTTAGGACTTTACTAGCTTAGAACGTAGGCTTGTTGGGCTTTGGTATGATGTTTTGGGATCATAGTGACTAAAGGCCTTCCTTGATACTTCAACGTTTCTACACTTTCGCTCTACCAACATTGTTACTTTTCATCTCATTCTCCCTTTCTCCTATCTCAAGCTTTTTTAGGTGCTTTATTCTCAATTTTTAGCTTTTTGCCTTCTATTTTCACATTATTTTTCATTTTAGTTCATTGCTAAGGCATCAATCTTTTTTTTGAACCCAGTACATAATTTTTTCTCCTTTTCTATGTATCACTAATTCCCTCCACCCTCAACTTAGGCTTTTTGCCTCAGCAAGGTAAAAAATGTTCAAGGAAGGACCAGGGGTAATTTCAGGAATTTACATTTAATAAGGCTAGGACACTTAGGTTTTCACAAAGAAGAGGTATATGTAAGGCACAAACATTAGGATCAAGGGATTTTTCATGCCTTTGGTTTGTTATTAAGGCTAAGTGGGCTATTATGAACAACGACCTAAGATCCTTTCCTATCCAACAACCCAAAAGTCTATGTTAGAGTAACAGGGCATGTTCTGAATTGAAACACAATACATGACTTTAGGAAAGTAGGTTCACACTCACACGACACTGATTACACTATCAAGTCAGACTCTCAGATCATGCTCTTCATCGCAATTTTATCCTCACTTATCAAAACAAGCACTGTCGATACAATTAAACATGTATTGTTTCTATCTAGACTAACTAATGAAAATTTGGTGGGTATCATTTTTCACACAAGCACAAAAAGACATATATGCCATAGATATCAATATTATATGCTACCAGTACTACCTACAAATCCTAAACATAATGGTTCAACAGAAATTAAATATCCATGGGAAAAAAGACACAGGCAAGAAAATCTAAGAATCAAAATTTGGGATAGTTATAGGCCAAGGCTACTCAAACTTCACCAAGGCCTATAACTACCCACACCCTATCGAAAAAGAAGTGTGTTGTCCTCATTACACACCAAAAATGTAAAATAAAGAGCTAGGGTCAAAAAGAACATACCAGGGCACCTAATGTCACGACCTAAGCCTAGCGCCTAGACATGACACGGTGAATGTGAAGTCCGGAGACAACCCAAACAAGCCTTATAATATCATGTTAACATCATTGGTTGCAGAAGCAAAATAGGACAATAACAAGAGACAAATATTAAAATAGGAAGCGGGACTAAGGGAGGTCTTTCATAATCATAAAAACATAGGAGAGTCTAGCTTATAAACATATACGAACACAGTATCCAAAAACACCTCTACTTTGGAATGGAATGGGGCCAAGACATTTCCGGACTCACCCTCGTGATAGTAAGCATCAAACATAAAGAAGAAGTCTCAACATAGCATGAATAACATGGATATTGTCCTCGGAGTTGAGGACTCACTGAAGCTTTCTTCAAAGGAATGAACTAGCCATGTGGAGAAGGATAACCAGTAGGAGCTACGGTTCCTACATGGTAATATCATGTAGGAATGGAGTATGTGTTAGTACTTGGAATGTACTAACTATGCCGGGTGCAATGCGACAAAGACATAAGCCATATATTAAAAATGCATAATATAGACAATGGATAAAATTTCAATGTGGCACGTATGGCCAATGCTTGGAATAAAACATGCATGCAAAACGTTTAACTTGCATAATATATCATACATATGTGGGAGGAGAACTTAACCAAAATAGACCAAGAAAGGTACTACTTAGAATCCAAGGCATGACACCCCCTCGGAAAGGTGACCGATTATGACACCCCCGGCGAAGTTGATCTGTTGTTCACGCTCCAATAAGAAAGTAGTCGCTGTCAGCAATTAACTTAACAAGAAGTTAGGATCAAATACACATGGAATATGAGGCTTGACTATAGGGATCCATTACCAATCATTTCATGTATCAATTTCTAAAATCTCTACATGGGATTTTTCTTTGTAATTCAAGAATAAAAAATAAAAACTAAACTAACTGTGTAGGAAGACACTTCAAACTTAGGGATAACTTATGAATTGTGTTCCCCATGGTTCGTTGACTCAATTACCCTAGACAACATAATTACAATTTTAAATTTGCATGCAGGATGGTAACTTAGGTTCTTCCATCCCTCTTGTGAAGGTGAAGGTCAAATTTCACCATGGCACTTGGTTAGCAACCATAGTGTGCCAACTAACCGTTACCCATTGTCCCAGTCAACCTCCCCTTGGTCAGGTTTGCTTAACTAGATGAGAACGCATCAATCGAATCCTGTCATTTACTTTCCTATTTCCTATTCGTCACTACCTTGGTTGGGATTGTGATAGTAGGCAGGGTTTATGTTGGCCACCACAAAACAACAATCAAAACGAAAGGAAATAAACAAATACATGCAAAACCCCAATCAAAGAAATGCACAAAGTCTAGGCTATTTCAAGTCAACTAATCATGGTTCCCATAATCTCAAGTTGTGGGTGCTTAGCTACTCATGGCTAAGGAAAAGTCAACAACATTGAATAAGAGATACATAGTTGAGAGTTTACCCAAAACGATGAAAAGAAAGAACACCTTCAAGTTGCAAACAACAAACTTGGATTAATGAAGAATGAGTACAATTTGTGTTTTGCAGTTCCCCAAAAGTGGGTCTTCAAATTGAAAGACAAAATCTACTCTAAACCCTAAAAATACACTTAGAATATGTACAAGTATCTCTGAATGTTGAATCCTCCCAATGAAAACCTAACATTAACTATTTATACTAGTTATAAATACACCCTAAAAATTAAATAGAAAAGACAACTGGCAGCAGATACGTCACACAAAATACGACTCATAGGGTGACTTAGAAGTCGTAATTAGGGTCTCCTAGTCAGCACTTGGTATTTTAGACTTGACTGTTATGACCCAATGTTAAAAGTCGTTACTTGGACTACGACTCGTATGCTCCTCTCGTAGTCTATGCCTTCAGTACTTGGTCCAAAAATTTAGCTCTCTATTTCTTGCTACGAAACCACCAATACGAGTCGTAGGGAGATCTAAAACTAGTTGAATGGCCTCGTAGGGCTGCCCTCAACTTAGCAGATTCTTTATTTTGCTCACTATTCCGTACTACGAGAGCACCTTACGACTCGTAGCTTGGGCTATGACTCGTTGGATGGCTCATATGTCCTGCACTTCAGCAAAAATCTGCAATTTTCTCCCAAAATCATGTCAACCTATCTTTTCTACAAAATGAACACAAAAACACATAAAAATCATAAAACGTCGCATTAAGAACTCGCAAAATCCCTTTTTTAAGGCGCCAAATGTGTTGTAATTTGACAAAACATCAACACCCTCAACTTAGAACTGTCGCTTGTCCTCAAGCGACGACTCAATCTAAGCAGACAATGAGAAACACATAGTAGTTTTACTAATGGCATATACATCATTTACTCTAATTCGGGTACCCAACTCTCATTTTCAATACTAAATTACAAAGCTACTCAGCAAATCAAAACACAAAGCATGTATCCAACAATCCAACTATGACAAGCAAAATAATATCAACCATCCACAATCATTGGGTTAGTCATATGCCAATCATGCGGTGTAAATGCCCTCACAGAAAAGAAGTCCCTCTTTCTCACTCAAAGTGCATTATAATTCAGGGACTGTGCAAGCATTCTTATTCTCACAAATGAAATTCATGCTAAATGACTAACACCATAGGATTTTCCCTATACTCAAGTTTTGGATTTGTGACAAAGTGGATTTGGATCACTTTAGGACTTAACAGCTTGTAACATAGGCTCATAGGGCTTTGGTATGGAATTTTAGGCAAGTAGTGACTAAAAGATATCCTTGAACCATGTTTACCAATACTTTTACCTTCATGACTCAACCATTTTCATTAAAACCACCCTTATTCTCCTATTTCAAGCTTTTCCCGAGTGCCTTCTTTCACTTTTTCAGCTATGCCTTATTTTTGAACTCATTTTTGCTATTCACTTCAATCTAAGGCACTTTTCTTTTCTTTTTCTCACCTAGCTCATGACCTTTCATTTCTTTCTTTCTTTCCCAACTAACCTCCTTATTTTCATTACTTTACCACAACAAAGGCCACTCTCAACTTAGGCTTTAGCCTGAGGTGAAGTACCAATCTGTTCCCCAAACCAAGCCACTATTCGTAGTCACCCTCAACTTAGGCTTTTAGCCTCGATCAAGGTTCACATGTTCAAGCATAGACCAGGACCAATATCAAGGTACTTCATAAAGCAAGGCTAAGCTAGCTAGGTGTCAAGAAAGAATGAGTATAAGAGAGGCTCAAACAATAGGAACAAGGTGTCAAATATCTTATTTAGCAAGTAATTTAGGCAAAAATGGGCATACTAAAAGATCAAAGGCCTAAGATCCCTTCCAAATAAAGCACATTACCAAAGCAATCGTAGAGTGATAAGGCAACTTTTGAGTCAACATATGATACATGAATGCGGCAAAATAAGCTCACAACACACATGGCATTGCACACACAATCAAGTATAGACTTATAAGTCATGCTTCAAGTATCAACTTACCTTCTCATTATCAGAACAAACATTACCAGATAATCAATATACATGATTGCACTAATAACCAACAATCTTAAAAATTTTGATGATACCAAATTTTCAAAATAAAAAGCATTTAAAGACTATATATATGTTAAAAGATAGTTACATATCTACAAAGCATTTAAAGACTACATATATGTTAAAAGATAGTAACTATATATCTACAAAGCATTTAAAGACTATATATATGTTAAAAGATAGTAACTATATATCTACAAATTATCTACACTACCTAAACATGTTTGTTCGACAAAAAGTAAGTATCCACGAGAAAAAAGAACACCGGCAAGAAGACTTCGGGATCAAAATTGGGTAGTTATGGACCCTAAGCTACTCAAACTTTACCAAGATTCATAACTGCCCACACCTCTTCGAAAAAGTTGTGTATTGTCCTCAATGCACCAAATCAAGAAACAATAGAGAATATAGGGGTAAAATAAAACATAGCTTGGGTTGCCTCCCAAGTAGCGCCTGATTTATTGTCCTAACTCAACTTAGTCCACTTGGTTACTCAGACTTCACCAATTTGTTGAACCTTGCTCCTCCACAATTTTGCTTGTTCTTCCACCTTGAACTTCTTAATTGGACCCCTAATTTCTTTTCCAACTTTCTATCATGCTCAAAGGGTGGTGGTATAGGAATGAGGAGAATGAGTACTAGATTTTGCATGTTATTTGGAGTAGAAGCTCCCAATCTAAGCTTCTTATAGACTGCAAGGGGCTTCAAATTTACGCTAGCACCTAGATCACATAGTGCCCTTGCGAATTCGACATCTCTAATTTTGCAATGTATGGTGGCCATCTGCTCCACTGACTCGATGAGAAGAGTATTGATGGATAGATGTTTTAACATGGAGAGATACTATTTGACCTTGCTTTCCTCATCCCTCTTCTTGAGTCTTTGAGGGAAAGGAGGAGGAGGCCTTGGAATGGGCTTGTACTTCTTTGGCTCTCCAACTGATTCATTTACCACATCCTTACCATACTAGTCTCCTTCAACCACATCTTTATTTGCAACTATTTCCTCATACATATCTTCTACAACAAAAAGCATAGGAGGATCAATATTACTCTTACCACACATAGTAGTAACCTCTATATATAGCCCTTCATCCTCAGAACTTTGCACTATATCACTAGGCAATGTACCACTCTGATGCTGCTTAAGTAGAGTCGACACCTGACCAAATTGTTGCTTAAGTTGTTTAATAGCCACAGAATGAGACCCTATTTTTTATTAATGCTTGCAATTTCTGATCTCATTCTACGTAAAGTCTCATCCCGTGTCTTGGCCTTCTTCTATAGGTGGCCAAACATCTCCTCAATTCTGGAGCTGCTTGCGCCTGCATATGTTGGTGTGGTGGCACATAAGGTTCATTTTTGAATCCATCTCTACTACCCCACTCGACGTCTAGCCCCCTATTTTTCTCAAAATAACCACCCTGTCTATCTCTGTAAGCTTATTCTCTTCCGTAGGTCCAACTTTGGTTTCCCTGACCATGGCGCCAATGATATTGATTGGACCATTGGACGTTAGGCTGAAAATCCCACATCTGATTAACTGGAAACCAACTGTCCTCCACATAATATAGCTCCTCATACATGGGCGTACGTGAAGGCAAACATTGTGATCAGGGCCACTCCGCAAGTCCTTTTTTTTATATGTCCTTGAGAGATACAAAAAAAACAAACAAACATAATATACAAGAAAATATAGAAATTAATACTTGAAGTGGCTAATAGTGAAATCAAGTTGAGAACCTAGCCGTATTCCCCGGCAACGACGCCATAATTTTTGATCTCATATTCATGCTGCAGTAATAAAGCGGTCGCTGTCAGCAATTAACCTAACTAGAGGTTAGGATTGAATCCACAGGGAATACCGGGCTTGACTATAGAGATCCACTACCAATCACTTCAAGTATCGATTTCTAAAATCGCTAGATGGGGAGGGGGGTTCTTTGTAATTCAAGAATAAAAATAAAAACTAAACTAACTGTGCAAAAAGACACTTCAAATTTAGGGACAACTTGGGAATTGTGTTCCCCATGATTTGTCAACTCCATTACCCTAGACAACATAACTACAATAGGAAGTTTGTGTGCAGGACGGTAACTTAGGCTCTTTAGTCCTCTTGTCAAGGTGAAGGTCGAATTTCACCATGGCACTTAGTCGGCAACCATGGTGTGCCAACTAACCGTTACCCATTGTCCCAGTCAACCTCCCCTTGGTCAGGTTTGCTTGATTAGACAAGAACACATCAATCGAATCCTGTCATTTACTTCTCTTTTCCTATTTGTCACTACCTTGGTTCAGATTGTGATAGTAGGCAGGGTTTGGTGTTGACCACTGCAAAACAACTATCAACACGAAGGGAAATAAACAATACATGCAAAACCCAAATCAAAGAATTGCACAAAGTCTAGGTTATTTCAAGTCAACTACTCATGGTTTCAATAACCCCAAGTTGTGGGTGCTTAGTTACTCATTGCTAAGGCAAAATCAATAAAAATGAATAAGAGAGACATAGTCGAGAGTTTACCCAAAACAATGAAAAGCAAGAAACCTTAATGTTGTAAACCACAAGCTTGGATTAATGGAGAATGAGTACAATTTGTGTTTTGCAGATCCCTAAAAGAGGGTCTTCAAATTGAAAGATAAAAATCTACTCCAAACCCTAAAAATACTCTTAGAATATGTACAAGTATCTCTGAATGTTGACTCTTCCCAAAGAAATCCTAACATTATCTATTTATACTAGTTACAAAATAGCCTAAAAATTAAATAGAAAAGATAGTTGGCAGAAGATATGTCACACAGATAAGACCCAAAGGGTGAGCAACGAGTCGTAATCGTGGTCTTATAGTCAGCACTTTGCATTTTGACTTGACTGTTATGACCCAATGTTACGAGTCGTTGCTTGGGATATGACTAGTATGCTCCTCTCGTAATCTAGGCCTTCAGTTCTAGGTCCAAAATTTTACCTCTCTGTTTTTTTGCTACGAAACAACCTACACAAGTCGTAGGGAGACCTATGGCTCATAGAATGTCCTTGTAGGGTTGACCTCCACTTTGCAGATTCCTGATCTTGCTCACTATTTCTTGCTACGAGAGCACCTTACGACTCGTAGCTTGGGCTACGACTCATAGAATGGTTCGTATCTCCTGCAATTCAACAAGAATTTGCAAGTTTCTCCAAAAATTATGCCAACCTATCTTTTCTTCAAAATCAACACAAAAACAAATAAAAACCATAAAAAATAGCATAAAAAACTCACAAAATCCCTTGTTTTAGGCACCAAATGTGCTGTAATTTGACAGCACATCAAAATTATGGTCTACATTCCAAGGTAAACCAAACATGATAACATGAACTAGATGGATCTACTAGCAAAGCCCATTTATTAAACGGCCCAAAAACGCCCCAAAAATCTTTAGTCAATGAAGATTTAGAACCATAAACAACACCACCTCCACCATCAACACCCTCTTCTAACCTAACTCCCAATCTAGCCAACCGATGGACCTCCCTAACCACCCCTATGCCACCATCACTAACATGAGCTAGACTACCCATAGACACCCTACTCAAAGCATCCTCCACCATATTAGCCTTACTGGGATGATAATGCACACTCATATCATAGTCCTTAAGAAGTTCTAACCACCTCCTTTGCCCCAAGTTGAGATCTTTTTGACCGAAGACATATTGGAGGCTCTTATGATTGGTGAACACAACAACTTGCGCCCCATAAAAATAGTGACGCCAAATCATTAATGCAAACACAATGGCGGCTAACTCAAGATCATGGGTAGGATAATTCTTCTCATGCACTTTAAGTTTCCTAGAAGCATAGGCTATGACCTTACCATTTTGCATCAACACACGACCCAAACTAACCTAGGAAGCATAACAATACACAACAAACCCCTCTAGCCCTTTCGATAGTGACAATATAGGAGCGGACACAAGCTTATCTTTCAATGTTTGGAAACTCCTTTAACACTCATCGGACCATACAAATTTGGATTTCTTTTGGGTCAACTTTGTCATGGGAGAAGCAATAGAAGAGAACCCATTCACAAACCTTTGACAGTTACCCGCTAAGCCAAAACAACTCCTAATGTCTGACGGGGTCAATGGCCTAGGCCAACTTCTAATCACATCCATCTTTTTAGGATCCACCTTAATACCATCCCCCGACACCACATGACCTAAGAAGGCAACCTGCTTCAACAAAAATTCACACTTCTCATATTTAGCATACAACTTCTGTTCCCTCAATCTTTGCAACACAACCCTCAAGTGAGCCTTATGCTCCTCCTCACCACGAGAATAGATCAAAATATCATCAACGAATACCACAACAAACAAATCAAGGTAAGGTTTAAAGACCCTATTCATTAGATCCATGAAGATGGTCAGTGCATTGGTCAACCCAAAAAGACATCACAACAAACTTAAAATGCCCATACCTAGTTCGGAAGGCCGTTTTAGGAATATCACACTCCCTCACTTTCACTTGATGGTACCCAGACCGAAGATTAATCTTAGAGAAATGGCTAGCCCCATGTACTTGGTCAAAAAAATCATCAATCCTTGGAAGAGGATACCTATTCTTGATGGCGACTCTATTAAGTTGCCAGTAGTCAATATACATTCTAAGAGACCCATCC
>JAPFFP010059026.1:0-27567 GCA_026153255.1 Solanum medicagineum | reverse complement strand
TAGAATGACACGACGTCCATAATACATTTCCGAATTAAGTAACTATTCGAAATTCCAAGAAATACGGGGTCTAACATACATTGAATTTACGTGCATGATTTCACTCTTTAGTTGCATGCTTTTGCACTAGCCACTCATCAAGTATTTGATAAAATGTCCGGCTAATGTATCTCAAGTTGTTGATGGCCTAGTGCTTGGTATATGAGTCATGTGACTTTTTGATGAAGGGATGGTATATATGTGTTGATTTCATAATATGAATCTATAGTTTTTTGAGTTGACCATAACCAATTGAGGGGTTGATACCTCAATCTCCTCAGATGGGTGTGGTGTGCCATCAACCAATTGAGGGGTTGATCCCTGAGTCACTTCCGGTGGAGGGTGGTCATGTCCGTCAACTAATTGAGGGGTTGATACCTCAATCTCCTCATATGGGGGTGGTAAGCCATCAACCAATTTGAGGGGTTGATACCTCAATCACTTCCTATGGAGGGTGGTCATAGTACATCAACCAATTGAGGGGTTGATTCCTTAATCACTTCTAAGGGGTGGTCTACCTTGGATTCCAAGTACTAAGTTGCTTGGTCTAACACGATGGTCTCTTCCTTCACACGTAATATGTTCTGTATAAGCATGTTTTTACTTCAAACACCATTCATACATATCATATTGTTATTATGCTATCCATTGCTTATGATATTACATTTTGCTTATATTGCCTACATCTTGTTGCATTGCATCCTACATACTTAGCACATTCAAGCATACTAGAGTATACTTTATCCCTACATGATGTTACCATGTAAGAACCAGAGCTCTACTTGATCATCCACCTCCTCCCCTTTGCTAGTATGATTTCTCTCAAAGAAAGTTGGTTAGTCCTCAACTCTGAGGACATATGTCTCTTGATCTTCATGCTAAGTATTGACTTTCTTTATGTTGGAAACTTATAACTCTGAGGGTGAGCCCGGAGATTGTCTTAGCCTCCGCTCCTATCTATGTACTAGAGGTGTTGTTGGAACCTTATGATGTTTTAATGCTACACTCTATAGGCTTGTTATGTTTCTATGGTATTGAAGATGTTCCTTAGCCCCGTTTATCCCTATTTACTATCTCTTATTGTTGTTGTATTGCTTCCGCGACCAAGGATATGTAATTATATGTTAAGAGGCTTGCTTGTAGTCCCTTCAGGCTCCCCATGCGTTGTGTCACATCTAGGACATAGTCTTGGGTCTTGACACTGCAGAGCTGCACACCGAGGTGGGTATAACTTCTTCTTCTTATACTTTACACACCTCTTATATTCCTACTCCATTCACAAAGCCAGAGGCCATAGATGACCAACCCCAACCCGCTAGAGCCTCTATTCTTGCGTTTGGCCCATTAGCCAAAGTAACTGATCTTTGGGCCATTACGGTTGATTCATCTGTGCCTAAGTTATTTGAGGTAGCCATAGCTAAGTATTTGAGGCCATCTGTTAAAGCTGAGGCAAAAAAGTGTGAGTTGATAGAGGCTCTCAAGCTGAGGATAGATAGGCTTGAGTCAATGATTCATGACCATAAGAAGGAGTTGGCCTGCTAAAAAGATAGAGTTGTAGTGGTCGAGAAGAAAGGTGGTGGCAGTGCAGACACATCAGCTTTGAAAGCCAATCTTGAGAGATTATAGAAGGAGGTGTCAACACTCCGATCCTCTGATTTAAGTACGATTTTGATGGGCTAGAAGATGCGCCACTCAAGGTGGATGTGGCTGTGCTCCCAACTAAGGAGTTGACTGTGATTTTTTCGGGTGATGGAAGTGAAAAGAACCAGTAGGTGAGAACCCTGGAGATTGATGAGGAGACATTAGGAGTGGAGCAGAGTCAATATGACCAGGAGGAGCTAGATTAGTTGGAAAGCAAGATCGTGGATGTGGTGAAAACAGCATCTAGTCTGGACTAGTCCATGCTAGGCACATCCGATGTGAGTGAGCCTGAGCCTGAGCCTGAGCCTGGAGGCTTGAGATTGATCTTGAGAGCACATCTGTAGGTGAGGGTATTGATGCCCGTATGATTACTTCTCCAGCTCCACCACTACCAGAACAGGATTGATATGGCATGGGGATTCTCATACTCACTACTTCCTCTTATGGTTACTCTTTGTTGTCCCATGCACATTGAGGGAAATTTTTATTCTTTTAGGAGGGGGTGAGCTTGAGGAATTCCCTATCTTTCAGATAATTGATATATATTATATTTTCAATGAGACAATGGTGTTTCATTTTGATGTTGATACATTGATGAATATTCAGACAATTTTTAACTTTTTGGGTTGTAAATAAATTTTAATTTGGGTTGTAATAGAGTATTTTTTATTTTGTCTATTTTACTCTTCTTTCTTTTTGTGTTGAATGGATGTGCAAATGATGTCCTCTAATTTTGATTTTTGGCAAACCCCATACATAGATGATAACTCGTGCGAATGTTAATATCGTGTATCTAGTCCTTAGCAATTCATGCATTGACGTTCCATATGTTTGATTCAGATGGTGTCATGGATGAGGAGCATCTAATCATTAATTAGTCTTTTCTTGATAAATCAATCCATGAATGAATTGGAGAAATCTTAAGCTGACTGTGTGAATAATTGAGATTGGTTATGCGATGATCGAAAAATTGCAACTGTGTTTCCATTTTTTGAATGGGAATCTATTTTGCCAATGTGGTTTTAGGTATTTTGTTGAAATGGTTGTCTTGCAACATCGGGAGCTTGCTCGATTTGTTTTGAGGAGTAACTTGGTTGATTCCACATTAGGAGAGGACCATAGGCCTTCTGTGGTTCCATTAGTCCAGTTTACCATAGTGATATCCCTTGATAGTGAAATGAATCTTTAGTGAAGCCCTTTTCACCCTTGATTCCTTCTTAGGCAACCTTGTAACCTTGACTCCTGTTTCTGAAAGACAATTCCTTTTCGTTTCCTACCAATCCCTCCTTGAGCTTGAAATGTTGAGTAGTGCCAAAGGATATGTTGGTGGTGTTAATAGAAAGAAGGGGCTATCTCCCATAAAAGAGTCGGAAAAAAGGGTCAAGAATGAAAGAAAGACATCGAGGAGTCCTAGAAATGAATGAACAGAAAAAATGAAAAACAATGCATGGAAATTGAGGAACCTCCAAATTTTTTTTTTGTGAAAAAAGAGTGCAAAATGGAGAGACTTAGCATGATTAATCAAAGCGAAAGAGATGTCAAAAAGGAAATGAATTAAAATGTGACCAAAAGAACCACTGATCCTGAAAAGAACATGTATAGTTTAAGGAGGGATGAGCTATTATTGAACATATGCTATCCTATCCGTCCTTTACCCTATATTATAGTCTTAGCAAAATCCTCTGGGATCCTAGTATAGAAGAAAGTCAAGTGATCTCTGATTGAGAATAAGGGCAAGCCTATGGTTTGAAGCTTACATGTTATTTCTCATTTCGGAGAGTGAGAGTGAAGAGTTCCTTTGAAAGCAATGTCATTAATGCTAAGTGTCCAGGATCTTCTTTGGCGTGAGGGAAAATGGAGATGCTTTTAGGCACTGATTAGCAGCTACATGAGCAATTATGAGCATATCCATGTTTTGATTACTCCCTAGTCATCTCTCGAGGCTTCAATATCACATGAGTAGTTTGTGGATGTTCTACAAGGGATGAAAAAGGTGAAGTTGTATGTGTTGCTCCTATGGCCCTGTTTGTAAGCTCTGAAGTTGGATAGATTGAGTTTGATTTGCTTAAAGGAAAGCAAAGGCTTAAGTTAGAGGTGTTAATGAGTCCATACTTTGTAATCATTTTGGGGATAGAATGCAAACAAACATTTCCCTTAGTGTGCTATTATTTCCAACTTCTAACAAATATGCGTGTACTATGATAGAAAATGGGATTACAAGTGCATAAATGGACAATATTTGGTGGAATATTGAAAAGGGAGCAAACTCGCAAAAAGGCGGAGAAAAGTGGTATCACCAACGTACTCGGCGATCCGTCGAACACTCAGGGAGATCACCTATCATTGCAGCAACCAAGGTTCCAGATCAAGTCAAGAAGGTGGTCAAATATGATATCTCAAAGCATGTTTGACGCACCGCCAAATAGTACAAGAGATCGCCTAAAGTTGCAGCACTCAAATCCCCAAAATACAAACAGGAAGGAAATATGATGGATATTTCAATGTATCATCGAATTGCCCAAAAATCTGCCTCAAACGCTCCCAGAATCGTAATTTAAATATATCTCAAAATTCGTGTGCGTTATTGAAAAATTCGACTTCATATTCTTGTTCAGGGGGTCAAATTAAGTGGGAGATGGGTCTAACCCTAATTTAAGAACAACCGTAGCAAAATTTGAAAATCACAAAAAATGCGATTTTCCGATGCATCCGCGACCCTGGCGCGATGCTCCATGGATGCGCTGCAATGTATTTTGTGCATTGTTTTTCTTGTCCTATCCAAAGCGTTTAGGTCTTGGGCCTAAGTGTTCTTATCCGTGAAAATACCTATACTTAGCGTTATTTCACCCTTATATCATTCTAGACATTCCCAAATACTTTCTCAAATACTTAGACAATATTTCATCCCCAAATTTCAAGTCCTAAAACTCATCCGGATCTTAAGGTTCTCATTCAAGCTTCACGTCTCCATCTCCAATCTTCTTCAAGAATTCTCCAAAGCTAAGGTATGTGGGTTTCTTTCATGGGTTCCTTTTACCCTTGATGCCCAAGCTTCCTTTTTACTTAAAATTGGATGATTTAAAGTTGATTTACTCATGGTTCTTACTCATTATGAATTTCATTGCACACTATGTTTGGTTTTCGTGGAATGATAGTTGTTTTAGCATGTTTTGAGCTATGAATGTAAGATTTATTGTGAGAATTGATGAAGGGTTTTGATGTATATTTCTTGAGGTTGTCACCAATTATCTATTGATGGTTTTACATTGAATTTTCTCGCATGAATATACTCTTGAATTGCATGATTTTACACTAGCACTATACACCCGCCAAGTGTTTAATAAAATGTCCGGTTAATGTATTTTAGAGGAAATAAAGGTCCAATGCATGTCTTATGAGTTGATTGACTTTATGGTGATAAAAGGAATGTATGTATGTGATATTCTCCTATATAGTGTTAAAATATGTCCATGCCTTGCTTGGAGGGTTAAGAGCCCGAATGTCGAGCGATTTGTACCTTGATACTAACAAGGGGTTTGTGCCTTGGTAACCAAGTTCAGAGGTTAGTACCTCACTAACCAGGGGTGATAGGGTGTGATTATCCGCCAACCAATCCAGGGGTTCATACCTTTGTAACCAGGTTGAGGGGTTAGTTCCTCAATCCCCATGGTGGTAGGGTGCAACGATCCATCAACCAACCGAAGGGGTTTGTAACTTGGTAGCCTACAGGTATTATAATATTGGTATCTTCTTACACCTTATATTGTATTCTATGTAAGCATATTTTACTTAACCATTGATCATACATGCCATATTGCTAGTATGTTATCTATTGCCTACTGTTATGCATTTTTGTTATGATACTTATCTCTTGTTATGTTGTATCCCACATACTTAGTACATTCAAAATTACTAATACATACTCTATGCCTACATGATGTAACCATGTAGTAACCGGAGCCCGTGGCTTGTATGACTTCTCTCAAGCTCTTTCGTGATTTCTCCATTTCGAGGACGATGTTTATGATCTCATAATATATTTTAAGACTATCTTTCTTTTATGTATATGTTTACTATGAGGGTGAGCCCGGTAGCTAGTCTTGACCCCCGCTAAGTATCTAAGTTTTAGAGGTGTTGTTAAACGTGATATGTATAACGCTATAAGCTTTGACTCTCTCTTGAATCTTGATGTTTATGATATGGAAGTTGTCCCTTAGCCCTATTTATCCCTATTTATTATCTCTTGTTGTATTTTGTTTCTTCCATGACCAAGGATGTGTAATGATATGTTAAGAGGCTTGCTTAGGGTCCCTTTGGGTTTGCCATGGGCTGTATCATGTTTTGGCCCTAGGATTGGGGCGTGACAAACTTGGTACCAGACACTAGGTTGTTAGATCCTTGGAGTCCAACACACCACGTCGATTAGAGTCTTATTCATGTTTGTGTTGTGCACCATAACTATGAGTAAGGCTATGAGATTGTTTAGGAAATTTTTTCCTTCTTCTTCCTCTATGTCATGCTATAGGATTTAAGGCAACGTTTATCCCCCCAAACAATTGTTCTTTGCTATTCTAGATCATGCCTAATATAAGAGAAAGAAGAGCCCGCACACCCGAGGGGCAACCGGCTCATGTGAGCACCGGGATACTCTCACTTCGTTTGTACAAGTTGTGGCTAATAAAGCCAATCAAGGTGCCCAAGGCCCTTATGCTCCTACATCTACATCTTCGAGTTAAAGATTTCATGAGGATGAATCCCCCGGAATTCTATGTGTCAAAGTTGGATGAGGACCCTCAAGCGTTCATTGATGAGGTCTAAAAAGTTTTGGCTATCATGGGTGTTAGAACGGAAGAGAACGTGGAGTTGGCGGCTTACCAACTCAAAGGGGTGGACAAATATGGTTTGATCAAGGGAAGGAAGAGAATTGAATCAACAATGTGGTGCTTTGGGAGGAGTTCAAGGTGTCTTTTCTTAATCGTTCTTCCCTCTTGAGCTTAGGAAAGCCTAGTTGGTGGAACTTATGAATTTGAGACAAAGGTCTATGAGTGTAAGGGAGTATGCCCTCAAGTTGAATCAACTCTATAAATATGCTCCAACGTCTAGAATGAATAAATTTTTGATGCATGTTTCCGACTTGGTGAGTGAGGAATTCCATTTGATAACCTATGTCGATCAAATGGAGGAGGAAAAGTTGAAAAAGAGTAGGGGTATTTAGGCCAGGAGGGCTCGCTTTGAAGGTAGAATCCAAAGTCGAAATGGTGGCCAGTTCCAACAAGACCAAAGGTCTTCTCATGCTTCCAACAGGGGTTTGCCAATGACTTCCCAGGGGCCCAAGGTGTTGGCATGTGGACCCTAATGGTGTGTGTCCAAAATGTGTTAATGGTCCTGGGGGTCCATGTTTGAGGGACACTAATGCATGTTATGGGTATGGAGATGTTGGTCATAAAAAGATTGAATGTCCTCTTAATTATAACAAGGGTAAAGAGGTTAGTCCATAAGTTGCTAATATGGTTCCTTTAGGAAGGGGTGGTCAACAAGGTGGTGCCCCGTGACACACTTGGTTTTATGCTTTGCATGGGAGGCAAGGGGTTGATGAGTTGCCCGGCATTTTTACCGATATATCAAATGTCTTTGATTTTGATGACTATGCATTGATTGATTCGACTGCCACTCTTTTCTTTTGTTACTCCTTTTGTTGCCAAAAAGTTTCATGTTTAGCCCGAATTGTTTTTTGAGTTACATGTAATGTCTACTTCTATTGGTGCATCTATTATTGCTAGAAAGTTTTGTAGGAATTGTCATATTTGCATCTTTAATAAAATATTGCCTTGTGATCTTGTTGTGTTGGATATGGTTGATTTTGATGTCATTCTTGGGATGAATTGGTTGCATGCATACTACGCCTCTACTGATTATGGAACCCATACGGTCAAATTCCAATTCCCAAATGAACCTATTCTTTAGTGGGAGAGTCATGATGTGGTGGTCAGGGTAGGTTCATCTCTTGCATTAAAGCCCGTAAGTTGATCTCTAAGGAGTGTCTTTATCATCTTGTGAGGGTTCGGGATGTGGAATCTAAAGTCCATCCCATAGAGTCGGTTTCGATGGTACATGAGTTTCTTGATGTCTTTCAAAATGATACTCCTTGTGTTCTTCCCGAAAGAGAATAGATTTTGGTATGGAACTTCTCCCGACACTCAACCCATTTCTATTCCCAATTACCATATGGCCCCGGTGGAGTTAAAGGAGTTGAAGGAGCAATTGAGGGACTTGTTGGAGAAGGGTTTTATTAGGCCTAGCCAATCACCTTAGTGTGCACTGGTGTTGTTTGCGAAGAATAAGTATGGGTCTCTTAAAATGTGTATTGACTACCGACAACTTAATAGGGTCACCATAAAAAATAGGTATCCTCTTCCAAGAATTGATGAATTGTTTAGGGGCTAGCCACTTCTCTAAGATTGATCTTCAGTGCGGATATCAACAAGGTTAGGGAGTCTGACTTTCCTAAGACGGCATTCCGGACTAGGTATGGGCATTATGAGTTTGTTGTGATATCCTTTGCATTGACCAATGCGTCAACTATCTTCATGGTCTTATGAAATGTTCTTCAAATCCTACCTTGATTTGTTTGTTGTGGTCTTTATTCATGATATTTCGATCTATTCTCATAGTGGGGAGAAGTATGTGGGTCATTTGGGGGTGGTGCTACGAAGATTGAGGGAAGAGAAGTTGTATGCTAAATATGAAAAATGTGAATTTTGGTTAAAAGAGGTTGCCTTCCTAGGTCATTTGGTGTCGGGGGATGGTATTACGGTGGATCCTAAGAAGATAGATGTGATTAGGAGTTGGCCTAGACCATTGACCCCGTCAGATATTAGGAGCTTCTTGGGCTTATTGGCTTACTATCATAGGTTTGTGAATGGGTTCTCTTCTATTCCTTCTGCCATGACCAAGTTGACTCAATAGAAAGCCAAACTTATTGGTCCGATGAGTGTGAAAAGAGTTTCCAAACATTGAAAGATACGCTTGTGTTCGCTCATATATTGTCACTACCGAAAGGGCTAGAAGGGTTTGTTGTGTCTTGTGATGCTTCCTGTGTTGGTTTTGGTTGTGTATTGATGCAAAATGTTAAGGTCATAGCTTATGCTTCTAAACAACTCAAAGTACATGAAAAGAATTATCCTACCCATGATATTGAGTTATTCGCTGTTGTGTTTGCATTAAAGATTTGACATCACTATTTGTTTGGGTGCTTGTTGATGTCTTCACCGATCATAAGAGCCTCCAATATGTCTTCACTCAAAAAGATCTCAACTTGAGACAAAGAAGGTGGTTAGAACTTCTTAAGGACTATGATATGAGTATGCATTATCATCCCAGTAAGGCTAATGTCGTGGCAGATGCTTTGAGTAAGGAGGTCCATGATTCGCTAGACTGGGAGTTAGGTTGCAAGAGGGTGATGACGGAGGTGGTGTTGTTATTGATGGTTCTAAATCTTCATTGGTTGAGGAGGTGAAGGTTAAGCAAGATCTTGACCCAGCTTTGTTAAAATTGAAGGTGTTGGTAAAAGATGGTAAGGTGGAGGTTTTACTCCAAAGGGGAGATTGTGCCCTTAGATACATACCAAGGTAGGTTGTGTGTGACTTGTGCTGATGGATTGAGGGAAAAGATTCTTGATGAGGCTCATGGTTCTTCTTACTCTATTCACCTTTGGGTCTACTAAGATGTATAGTTATTTGAGAGAGGTGTATTAGTGGGGAGGCATGAATAGGGACATTGCCAAGTTCGTATGAAGTTGCCATAGTTGCCAACAAGTCAAATCGAACATCAAAGGCAGGGTGGCCAAACCCATGTCATAGAGATTCCTACTTGGAAGTGCAAAGAGATTAATATGGATTTTGTGATTGGGTTGCCCAAGTCTTGAAAGGGTTTTGATTCCATTTGGGTTGTGGTTGATATGATGATGAAATCGGCTCACTTTCTACCGATTAAGACTACATATTGGACTTAAGATTATGATAGGTTGTACATTCATGACTTTGTCAGGTTACATGGGGTTCTTTTGTCCATCATATCAGATCATGGGGTACAATGCACTTCACACTTTTGGAGGTCCTTCCAAAGAGGTCTTGGAACCAAGGTAAAGCTTAGTACGGACTTTCAGCCTCAAACGGATGGCCAAGCTGAAAGAACTATCCAAACAGTTGAGGACATGCCTAGGGCTTGAATATTGGAGCTTAAGGGTAGTTGGGATGATCATCTTCCATTGATTGAGTTTGCATATAACAATAGCTATCATTCTAGAGGATCCCTATGATAGATATTTTAGATCACCAGTTAGGTGGTTCGAAGTTGGATAGATGGCTTTGTTGGGTCCGGATCTGGTTATGGGTGCTATGGAGAAGGTAAGGATGATTAGAGAGTGGTTGAAAACAACCAAAAATCACCTAAAGTCCTATGCAGATGTGAGAAGAAGGAAACTTGAGTTTAAGATTGGTGATTGGGTCTATTTGAAGGTGACATGCATGAAGTGTGTGGTTCATGTTTTGTAAGAAGGGTAAACTAAATCCAAGATATGTGGGTCCTTATAGGGTGATGAGGAGGATTGGTAAGGTGGCCTACGAGTTGGATTTTCCTAGTGAAATGGAGTTGGTTCATTCGGTCTTTCATGTGTCTATGTTGAGGAAGTGTGTGGGTGATCCTAATTCTATTGTGCCTCTTGATGTTGTTGAAGTAGTTGAAGACATCTTGACAGATGAAGAGGTTCTACTAGAGATTTTGGATAGACAAGTGTAGAGGTTAAGGAACAAGGATGTTGCTTCCGTTAAGGTCTTTTGGAGGAATCAACAAATAGAAAGTGCTACATGGAAGGCCGAAGCGGACATGGAAAAGTGATATCCTTATCTCTTCCATCCTACTCAATCCTATTGTACTAACTCTAAGTTTTCTATGTGATTTCATGTGTCATGTTCCAGCGCCTAAGTCACTTGCATGCATTCATGTTTATATTTACACTTATGTTGAGATTTTGAAAATGGTGATTAGCGTATGTTGTTGCATCCTTATTGGGACTGATTTCTTCATGATTATTCTTATCATATATATTTCTTTGACATTCGGGGGCGGGGAGACATTAAAACGATCCCAAAAAGTTCCTGAAAATGTTCCTTGGAAGTCCCCAGAATCATAATTTCCATATATCTGAAAATTTGTGTGTGATATCCAAAATTCAACTTCATATTCTTTTTCAGGGGGTCACATTGAGTAGGAGCTGGGTCTAACCTCGATTTACAAGCAACCATAGCAAAATTTGAAAATCACATAAAATGCAATTTGCAATGTGCATCGACGCCCCTGGCGCGAGTGCCAAGAGCGCGCTGCAGTGTATTTTTTGCACTATTTTTCTTTTTCAGTCCATGTACTTTGGGTCTTGGGCCTAAATGTTCTCATGCATGAAAGTAACTATACTTAGCCTTATTTCATCCTCATATCATTCAAGACATTACCAAATACTCTCTCAAACACTTAGACAATGTTTCATCTCCAAATTTCAAGTCCCAAAACTCATCCAGATCTTAAGGTTCTCTTTCAAGCTTCAAGTCTCCATCTCCAATCTTCTTCAAGAATTCTCCAAAGCTATGTTATGTGGGTTTCTTTCATGGGTTCCTTTCACCCAAGATGCCCAACCATCCTTTTACCTAAAATTACATGATTTAAAATTTATTTACTCATGGTTCTTACTCATTATGAATTTCGCTGCACACTGTGACGGGGCTCCATGGAATTATGGTTGTTTTAGCATGTTTTGAGTTATGAACCTAAGATCTATTGTGAGATTTTATGAATGGTTTTGATGTATATTACTTGAGGGTGTCACAAAGTATCTATTGATGGTTTTACATTGAATTTTCTAGCATGATTATAGACTTGAATTTCATGGTTTTACACTAGCACTACACACCCGCCAAGTGTTTGATAAAATCTTTGGTTAATGTATTTTGGAGGAATTGAAGCTCTAATGCATGTCTTATGAGTTGAATGACTTTATGATGATGAAAGAATTCTACATATATGATATTCTCCTATATAGTGTTGGAATGTGACCATGACTGGCTCGGGGGATTTAGAGTCCGGTTAACCATGTCGAGGGGTTTGTACGTTGATACGAACCAATGGGTTGAGGCTTGTTAACACGGTTGAAGGGTTAGTACCTCAATTACTACGGGTGGTAAGGTGTGAATATCCACCAACCTATCAAGGGGTTCGTACCTTGGTAACCAGGTTGAGGGGTTAGTTCCTCAATCACCAAGGGTGGTAGGGTGCGACAATCCGCCAACCAACCAAAGGGGTTTGTACCTTGGTAGCCTACGGGTTTTCTAATGTAGGTCTCTTCTTAGACCTTGTATTATATTCTATGTAAGCATGTTTTAATTAATCATTGATCATACATGCCATATTTCTAATATGTTATCTATTGCCTACTATTCTGCATTTCGGTTATTATACTTATCTCTTGCTTCATTGCATCCCACATACTTAGTACATTCAAACGTACTAACGCATACTTTATGCCTACATTATGTGACAATGTAGGAACCAGAGCCCCAATGATCATTCTCCTCCACATGGCTAGTACAACTTCTCTTAAACTCTTTGGTGAGTCCTCCATTTCGAGGACGATATTTATGATCTCATACTATATTCTAAGACTATCTTTCTTTTTTGTATATGTTGACTATGAGGGTGAGCTCGGTAGGTTGTCTTGGCCCCCTCTAAGTATCTAAGTTTTAGAGGTGTTGTTGTAGATGTTATGATAATGGTATGAGCTCTGACTCTCTCTTCTCTCTTGATGTTTATGATATGGAAGTTGTCCCTTAGCCCCGTTTATCCCTATTTACTATCTCTTGTATTATTTTATTACTTTCGCGACCAAGGATGTGTAATGATATGTTAAGAGGCTTGCCTGGGGTGCCTTTGAATTCCCCAAGCATCGTGTCACGTCTAGAACCTAGGCTTGGATTGTGACAACCATATCAGAATAATTAGTTTGTAATAGTAGTACATAGAACTTTCCTCTTAGAGTACAAAGGGGAGTTAGGGTTTTAAAGCTTTTTGAAAGAAAATTGGAGGAGAATGGTTGGTGATAATCAACTAATTTGTATTCAATTTTGTTACCCATGACTGCTGCTACTACATTTGGTATAAAATCTTAAATTTCTAGCATGAGTGGCTAAAACCCCCATGTTGGGGGTGTGCTATTGATATGGATCTTTGATTTATTTATTGCGTATTTGATATTTTGACTTATCTATAGTTGATTTGAGTGAATTTATATCCATTACTATGTCTAATGTATAATTTCAAGGTTGCAAACTTGAGGTTTTACTTTAGATCTCTCATTGTTGCTTTATTCGGAATGATTAGAGTGTGGAATGGATGTAATGGGTGCAAATCTCTTGGGGTTTCAGTTCAAGTCCACAACCATGGATTCAATGGTGAAGGTACTAGGGGTTTTGCAGAGACTTCATAGGCCAAGCGTGTCCTCAGCAGTCCGCGTATAATTTCTTAGTTGATTCATGCAAAATACCCTTATATCATAGCTGCTATGGGTTACAAGCAACCAAGCCTAGTCACTCAACATCAACTCATTTAGTTAAATATCTAGACCCAACTAGTAGATTGACTCCTATATTTGCAGATTCCCAACATCTTTCCTTAATTGTTGTTTAAATCGTTATTTAGAACTAGTTTAACAAAATCATTATTTTGATTATTGCAACCCCCCAGATCTTACAATTACTTGGCCTAACAAGTCATTTCCACCTTGAACAACGATTCCCAATGGGATCGACCACAACCTCTAAAGTTGGGTTATCATATTAATAACGACCGCCCTTGCTTCTTTTAAGTAGCTAGATTGAGCGACATCATACATTCAAAGAACTAATGCATATTGTTTGCCTACATGATTTAACCATGTAGGGACCAGTACTCCTTGATATCCTCCACGTGGCAAGCATTTAGGATCATAGAAGATTTTGCTTGTGGTGAGTCCTCTACTACGAGGACATTTTGATTTCTACCTTATGATATGAACTTGCTTATTCGGGCATGAGCCTAGGGCCTAGGTGTTACACGGCAAATAGGACACCCTAAGGCAACCTAAAAAATCCTCTTAAAATATCTTTTGCACATCCTTAGTTGTGGAATATAAAAATAAACATTAAACAAATAATTCTAAGATAATAAGGGCTTATGAATCATGCTATGCCGACAATTTAGGGAAAGGGATTTACGTGAATCACATAGCAAGAAATTGCTAAGGGGAGGGTAAGTATGGCTCAAGGGATGGGGAAGTAGGAACTTAGGACTTTCATTACTTTTAATCATCATCAATAACATCAAATAGCGTCACATAGGGAATAGGGTCTAAAGGATAAGTCTCCATAAAAGCTCAACATAGCATAGTGATTACATAGCATAGCATGGTATCCAATAGCACCTCTAAGTATAGTACAAGGCTTACCCTCAACATAGAAAGTAAAGTAATAGTGTCTCAATTTAAGAATGATAGAAGTAGGATATTGTCCTCAAAATAGAGGACTCACCACAACAAAAATCCTCACGAATCCAAGCTAGCTATGTAGATGAGGATGAATAGGAGCTTTAGTTCGTACATGGTTAGGTCATGTAGGCAAAAGTATGCATTAGTACTTGGAATGTACTAGTATGTGGGGTGCAATTCAACAATAAATAATAAGCTTCATAACAAGATGCATAATCATATACAATAAAATATAAGCTCAATATGACATGCATGGGAATGCTTTGAAGGAAAAATACATGAACATAAGCCTATAGCCTTATACATATGTAGGAGGTAGATCATAACCAACATATAAGACCAAGCGAGGTAGTACTTTGAATCCAACATAACCCTTTACATTGGCACGAGGAGACTACTTACTGGGTAGAACTCTGTCCTCATAGCAGTTGCATCATAAAATCATTAAATGGCTTATGTAGATCCACTAGCCTATCCTACAAGGGCTCCTATGGTGGCACATAGTTAATGAGAAAAGGAGACTTTATATAAGGACACCTTAGGTCGAGCCCCTACCTCTTAATCCCATTCGATGCTAGGCCATTCCCACGGAATATATTTGAAAACATATGCATAGTCCTAATCATTCATAAGAGTTAATAAGCATAACATCATCGTAATCCTACATATATAGAGTAGCTCATCTAAACATAATGATCCAATATGAGATCCATCTTTTGGTGAGAATTTTCCTTTCACCATCATCATAGTTCATAAACATTAAGATCTTAGGTCACCCTTATCATTCTTCATAACCATTAGGTTCTTATGTCATCATCATAATTCGAAATCATTCATCATTAGAAAATATTAATATGATAATTTGGTGGGATCATGCATGCAACTTTAAATCATATAGATCAAGAGGAATATGCATTAAAGTAGTGAAACTCATCAATTAAAATCATTCTTAAAAAAACCAAGACAATCATACATACCATCATAGGACTTTGACATAGAGTCATGTAATTTATCTTATAAAATCATCAATTTCATCATAATTAGTACAATAACTTTCATAAATTTGTAATCATATGATAGCTTCATAATTTGAAACCTTTGAAATCAATTTATGCAATTTCATGCAATAGATGAAAAGCTTTGACATAAATCATTATTAATAGAAGTAATAGAGTGTACCCATGAGGAATTAATCATTGAAACTCGAAGAATTTGTAAAATAGGTTTTAGGACTCCATGGGTGGAAGAACCCATAGATGAAGAAAGCCACAATAACTCTTAGACCTTGAATGTCATGACCCAGACCTACACCCGAAGGCATCGTATCCAAGCCTCGTCTTCATAACCTAAGCATTTATAAGGTAACATAAGCATATATAGGAAAATAAGGAACGCTGAAGACATAAAAGTAGAAAATATCATAGTTTCCCTTAGAGAAATTACATTAATCCGCAGCGTCTAATAACACGCCTCTACATCATGGGATCTTAGCAGGGTCTAGAACATAGCATACTAGCTCACCCTAAAGACATACATCAAAGAAAGTAATAAAGTTTAAATAGAAAAGCATAAAAAGGAACTTGTTCCCAGAGCATGGAAACTTACCAGTAAATATTCAACTTGATTCTAAGCTAGCCATAGAATGAAACCACCGCCTCATCGTCCATCCCTACATGGTTAGGTCATTTATGCAAAGAAGTATGCATTAGTATATGGAATGTAAGAAGTATATTGGTAGGCCATGAATCAAAGGGCATCAAGATGATATCAATATACATTATCATAAGCAATAGGATAAGGACACAATATGCATGAGCAATGCAATTTTAAATAAATCAAGAGAAGAGGCACCAACAAATCCATTCATAACCTGAACATATATATGTTGAAATAAGATCACAACTGACATATAAGACCATATGGTCTATTACATGGATAATATTCCCTCCACATCAAGGAAAGAGTAGTCTACTTTTCCAAGATAGTCTCGACCCTCACTCTATACGCTTTATCCTAGCACGATGAGAACCTATCATTTGACCCCACATCCTTTGGGCTCTATCCTAGCATAGGATTCTCAATCATTAAAAGTAAATGGATCCATTAGCACAACTTTAAGGCATAAAACATGAACATCATTCCTTTGGTAGCACATAGGTATGGGACTATGGAATCTACCAAAGCCCTCTTGGTACTAAGTCATATCCCATAAAATACATAAATCATATATAAACATAGATTTCAATATTACTTCATTAAAATCATACATTTGTTGTTCATAAAATAGTCATCTTAATCTTTCACAAAATATCCCATGTCATAAGAATAGTATATCTACATGCTTTTCATCATAGTGTGGGGAGACATTCCCACCTTAACATTATTATTGTGAACATTAGGTTTTTAATCACTCTCTTTATTATAGACTCTTTGTTATCATTGTCATAAAACACACTTTTACATACTTGAGGCCAAAATCATAAGAATCCGTAGCTTTATCATAAGAGACTAGGACTAAGTGTGGGATAATAAATCATTGAGTCAAAATGATGCAATCGAATGAGATTCATGGAGGAAACATGCAATAAAAACCAATTTGGATCATTAGTAAAGGGATACACATCATATCATTAAGCCCTAATCATACATACTTTAAATCACATACTTTAACTTAAAAATCATATAATTCATATAATTCTTCATGATTCATGCATAATTAGAAGTAATAACCATGTAGGATCATAATCCATGAATTTAGAATAAAGTAATAAAAGCCTATAGGAAATCATTATGAAATTTCAATGAAAAGGAGACTTCGGATTAGGCTTTATGGATGAAGTTAATCCATGAATGTATCCCTACATACCTCAAGTTACAATTCTTAGAATTGAAGAGAAAATCTGGAGAATCTAGGTCAAACCATCAATCCCTAGTTTTAATGGAATCCTTAACATAGAGAGAGCAATATTGAGAATCTTTCAGAGAATGTTGAGGGTGAATTACTTTGAATGAATTAGGAATAGGACTTATAAGGGTTATGTTTGTTAGGGTAGTTAAGAGAGTCAAAACAATGTAGTTTAGGACTTAAATGAATAAGAAATATCAAAAATATCCTTCATTAAAAGCTGTCAGCACCAATCACAAGACCCCATCCATAAGTCATAGTTCAACTTACAGATCATACATATGCTCGTAGAACATCACGTTGCCAAAATGGAGTTACTGTAATTTGCAGCTTTTAAACTACCAATATGCAGGAAGATCTATTAATCTATTTACTATCCCGTAATTCCTTTCGTAGAAGTGTTCCAGACTAAGAAAATTTTAGGCCCTTCATGAATCTTTTTTATGAAACCTTTGACATACCGTTGTTCCATATATGATTTGTCTTGTTAATTCATACATCTATTTCCAGAAATTCTTCAACTTTCCATTTTCATTGGACCCTATCCACAAACCCACCTGCCATTGTGGTTTCTTCCACGAGTTGTTGACTGGCTCTAAGACCAAGCCAGCACCAAAATCCTTATCTTTCCAATTTTCAAGTCTATAAGCATGAGGGGTGTTACAATATCTTCCCCTTAGGATCATTTGTTCTCGAATGACACAGAAATATGCTTGATTATAGTAGGAACAAAGTCATCATCATAACATATGTGCAAAACTGCAACTTAATCATCGTTTTTATAAAATTATTAAACTTATGCATCAAGTATCATTCAAAATAGTTTCATGATCATGCATGCAGTCAACTTATCAAGAGACACGTATTTGTGAGAACTTTGGAGAAATAGATCATGTCTGCTTTAGCCTCCCAACTAGCACTATTAACTTGTAGGTTTCTCCTTTGACGGATGCAACCTCTTTATTTCTCAACCTCTTCACTTGCTGATCCAAAATCTCAACCAGTACTTCTCCATAAGTCAAATCCCCATCAATGGGCACATCCTTTGATGGAACAATTGAATTAGGATCCAGCAAGCATTTCCTTAGCCTTGATATATGAAACACCGGATGAACCACACCTAATTCCGTAGGTAAATTTAGTACATAGGTTACCTTCCCAACTCCTCTTACTATCTCATAAGGTCCCACATATCTAGGAATCAATTTGCCTTTCTTGCCAAAATGCATCACTCCTTTCATTGGTGAAACCTTCAAATACAGAAAATCACCATCACCAAACTCTAGTCCCTTTTCCTAACATCGTCATATGACTCTTGAAAACTTTGGGCAACCTTCAATATTTCTCGTATCATTTTTAATTTCTCCATGGCATTAAGTACCAAATCTGGTCCAATTAAGGACATTTCTCCAACCTTAAACCATCCTACCAGTGATCTACACCTTCTACCATACAATACTTTGAATGGCACCATTTCAATACTCGAGTGAAAACTATTCTTATAAGCAAATTCAATAAGAGGTAAGTGATCATCCCAACTTCCTTTGAAATCAAGCACACAAGCCCTAAACATATTTGCTAACATTTGTATTACTCTTTTGGCTTGTCTATCCGTTTGAGGATGAAATGTAGTACTTATCTTCACCTCCGTACCAAGTCCTTTTTGGAATGATTTCTAAAAATGAAAAGTAAATAGACCACCTCTATCCAATATAATGGACAATGGTACCCCATTTAACCTCACAAATTCTTGGATGTAAACATTAGCACAATCTGCAGCACTATAAGAATATTTTATCGCCAGAAAGTGAGTTGTTTCCATCATTCTACCTATAACCACCCACTAGACCTGTGATAAAATCCATATTCACCTTCTCCTATTCCAAGTCGGTATCTCAATATCTTGAGTAAACTATTGGCTCTTTGATGTTCCATTTTCAGTTGTTGACAATTTGCACATCCCATTACACACTTTGCTATATCTTTGTTCATGTCATTCTACCAATACACTTCTCTCAAATCCCTATAAATCTTGGTGGATCCCGGATGAATAAAATACTTGTAATTATGGACTTCATCAAGTATCTTTTCCCTTTAGCCATCTTTATTGGATATACACAGTTACCCTGGATAATGTAACACTCCATCTCTCCCTTGTGAGAAGGACTCTACCTTCTTATCAACCACCAACCTTTTCAATTCAACCATAGTAGGGTCCACTTCTTATTTTGCTTTAACTTCCTTCATTAAAGATGTTCGACACCATTTGATAGTAACACACCACCATTGCTCAAGCTATTCAACTCACACCCAAATGAGCTAAACTATGCAATTCTTTAATCAACTCCTTCTCACCATTCTCAACGTGTGAAATGCTGTCCACAGACACTCTACTCAAAGCATAAACCACAACATTAGCCTTATCAGGGTGGTATAATACACTCATATGGTAATCCTTCAATCGTTCCAATCGTCTCCATTGCCAGATTCAAATCCCTTTGGTTGAACACATGTTGCAAACTCTTGTAATCAGTAAATATATTAGCATGTACTGCATAAAGATAATGTCCCCAAATCCTGAATGCAAACACAATGGCCAACACCTCAAGATCATCTATCAGAAAATTCTTTTCATGGACTTTCAATTGCCTTAAAGTATAGGCAATGACCTTTCCATGTTTAATCAAATATCAAGAGAGAGCATAGTTCTATAGTTTAAAACATGTATAATCATAATTGACAAATCATCTCATGTTATAGACTTAAAATGAGTAAACATGTGTTTCCAATCACACTTTCATGAAACCCCAATATAGTATATGATCATAATCACTAATGAATAATATCTATAAGCAACACAACTTGGGAACATGTAATTTTCATAGAAATGGAAGATTGGGTACCATGACTGAAAAGAACCAATGTTTGAAACGCACATACCTTAGGCTTTGAGTTTCTTGAAATGGAGTGGTGAAAGACTTGAAGCTGGGAAGTGGGTCTTGGAATCCAAAGCTTGGTCTTGAGTTTCCTTGAATTGGTATTGGGGTTTTAATGCAGGCTCTTGAGAAAACTTGAAAATGTGTTTAAGTTGAGAGTAATTACTTTGATCCTTTGAAATAGAGTTTAGGTCTTTTTGGGAGGTTAAAATAGCACTGGAAGTCTAAAAAAGGTTATTAGAGTAGAATAAATTCACAAAAACGCCATTGATGAATGAATGGAAAAATTAGAAAAGTGATGCCCAATTGAAGGTCCTACGGGTCTTATGGCACTCCACGGGTTGTGTCGAGTGCTCGTAAGATGAGACTTGGTCAAAAATTGGAAGTTGGAACACTTAGAAAAATTAGTGTCATCGTCACTTTGACGGGAGCTTCCACGGGTCGTGTGGTGCTACACGGTCCGTGTAGTGGCCCGTGGAGTTACCCTTGGTGAGAAAAAAGTTGCCAGGAGACTCCATGCCAATGACAACGGATCGGGAGACCTACCACGGCCCGTGTAGATTGTCGTGGCACAACACATGGCCAAAAACTCCTCCCATGCTCACTAAGTTTCACTTGCACACACCCCACGGCTAGCAACACGGTCAGTGGCAAGCCATACGGCCTATGCCACTGGCCTTGTCACATGCCTTTGACAAAACTTGGTCTTTTCTAGCTCAAGGCAGACCAGACGACCCGTCCAAAGCTCCACTTCCCGTCAAAGGTGTCCGTGTGACATCACTGCACAGGAGGGTCTCACAAAAACAGTCACAAATCCTTCAGCCAACCTCAGAATGAGATGAAACCAAGTGAGTTGGAAAGATACCTCAAAAGGCTTTCATATGACGTGTCATGGATCGTCTAGTTCGAAGATTTCTAACATTCTTTCTCATTTAAAGTTGACCTTTGCAAAGTCCAATACCCAAAACTTATCTCATAGGGAAGTCTTGAACTCGTCTAAGTACTAGAAGTCTCCCATAACCCTAATACACTCCTCACCTAAACAAATGAAGCTTATAACATGGATATATAAGAGTACGGAGGTACGGGATGTCACATTAACAATCCTCCTATAGTGTCCGTCCAAACCCAAGAAGCTCCTAATGTCGGATGGAGACAACGTCCTAGGCCAATTTCTCACGGCCTCCATATTCTTTGGATCAACACTAATACCATCACTCGAAATAATGTGACCAACAAACGCCACCTCTCTTAGCCAAATTCACACTTGCTAAACTTGGAAAAGAGTTATCTATCTCTCAATGTTTGAAATACAATCCTCAAATGGTTTTCATGATATTTTTTTACATCCCATGAATAAACCAATATATCATCTATGAATACCACCATAAACATATCCAAATAAAATTTGAAAACCCTACTTATCAAATCCATGAAAATAGGGGATGCGTTTGTTAGTCCAAATGACATAACCAAAAACACAAAATGACCATACCGAGCTCTAAATGCCAACTTTGGAATGTCATCCTCCTTCAGCATCAATTGGTTGTATTTGGACTAGAGATCACTCTTCGAAAAGTAGCTTGCACCCTGTAGTTGATCAAATAGGTCATTTATTCTTGGATAAGGATATTTATTTTTGATGGTTACCTTATTCAGTTGTCATTAATCCACACATCTGAAGTGAACCATCCTTATTCCTTACAAACAATACGAGAGCACCCCATGGTGACATACTAGTTCCTATGAATCCCTTATCAAGCAAATCCTTTAATTGTTCCTTCAATTCCTTCAAATCTGCCGAGGCCATGCAATATGGAGGTATAGAAATATGTTGGGTGTCGGATATAAGATCAATAGCTAAATCAATTTCCCTTATAGAAGGAATACCGAGAAAATCATTAGAAAAGACATCGAAAAACTCATTAACTGTGGGAATCGAATCAAGAGTAGGAACATGAGACTTAACATCCACGACTCGAACAGAATGATATCGACAACCTTTGAAAATTATTTTCATAGCTTTCATATAAGAGACAAACTTCCCCTTAAACATAGAATTGGTTACCTTCGATTCTAGGATAGGCTCAATAGGAACTTGGAATGTGACCTTACAGATCTTACAATCAATAGAAGCATAAAATGCATGCAATCAATCAATGGCAAGAATAACATCAAAATTGGTCAAATCAGGCTCAATTGGATCACATGGGAAGGCTTTATGTAAGACCGACATGAGGCAATTTCTATAAATGTTTTTATCTATGATTGACTCACTAATAGGAGTACAAACCGAGTAAAGTTCTATCAATACTTCCGTAGACACAATAAGCTTTATGGCAATGTAAGGAGTAACAAAAGACATATTAGCATTGGGGCCCTGCAAAGCATACACATCATGATCAAATCGGTAACCACATCAGGGGACTCATCAACCTCTTGCCTAGAATGCAAGGCATAGAACTGATTACCAAGTGGACCACCACCTTGATCCTGCGCACCTTGTTGCACTTGCACTCTCTTCCACGAGACCTTACTATGGGCTGTATTCAGACTTAACTACCTGTATAGGGTTTCGTCTGACAACCTTTTAGAAAATCCCAAAATCTGATCCTCAAGGCACAAAACCTCATCCATGACTCGTACAAAATTCCATAGCCCATATGATAGTTCGTGAATGCAATTGTAGAAAATAGGCCCTTCACTGAATCTCAACGATAAAACCACTCTACGGTTCACGAAAAATTTTATAGCCCGTAGAGAGTTTCGTACTTCACAAAAAATGCAGCAACTATAACACTTAGCCTAAATTATGCCAAATCTTGTAATCCTGAAAAATAAACATAAAAACACATCAAACCCACTAACATTACTTTGAGAACACACAAAATTTTAATGTTTAAGCATCAAAAGTTCGGTATCTTAATAGAAGATCAACACCCTCAACTTAAAATTGTTTCTTGTCCTCAAGCGACGAAGTCAATTTTCATAAGCAGTATAGCAACACATAGACCTCAATCTAATGACACACATCACCTCAAAATCAAGCACAGGTACCAACATAACTCGTCAATGCATATCAGGTAGCTATCTAATAAACCAATGCAGATCAATACATGTGACAGTGTAACTATGACAAGCGAGGTAACCATAATAAGCAACAATTATTGAAATAGCCTACAATCAATAATGTAATGCAAGTGCCCTCACAAAGAGAAGTCCCATATCCCACTAAAGATAGTATTTCAGATTCAATGCTTGGGACTAAACAAAATCATCCACACTCACAATAGATATTCAAATATCACATCCAATACCATATGCTTGCCCTTATAATCATAACTATGAGCTTCGACTACTTGGACTAGGATTACTGTAGGACTTTTTTGGCTTGTAACATAGGCTCTGGGGGTTTTGGTATGTTTTAGAAACATAGTGACTAATGGCCCTCCTTGGCACTACGCTATTCTACACTTTTGCCCTATCAACACTATCATTTTTCAACTCATTCTCCCTTTCTCCTATTTCAAACTTTTTTAGGTGCCTTAATATTATTTTTAGCTCATTGCCTTCTATTTTCTCATTCTTTTGCTTTTTAGCTCATTCTTTGGGCATCTATTCATTTTTTTCACCTATAGCACATTTTCTCCCATTTCCCTATATCACTAGCTTCCACTCTATGTTGTGTGATTACCTTTACACCAGCCATCCTCAACTTTGTCTTTTGGCCTTAGTCAAGGTGCATCCAAATTATGAACCAGGTCCACTTTTGGTTAGCCACCCTTAACTTAAGATTATTGTCTCAGTCAAGGTGCACAATATTCAAGGAAAGAGCAAGGCAAATTTAAAGATATCTCATTAGAGTTAAGCAACGAAAGGTTCTGGAGTGAAACACAATATAAAAGTTAAGCAACGAAAGGTCAAACACACAAGGGACTGATTACACTATCAACATAGACCCCCAAATTATAGCTTTCATCATTATTAAACCACACTTATCATAACAAGCACTGTCAATCATCAATACGACATAGTTGTTAGCAAGAGTACCTACCAAAATTTGTATTGGTATCATTTTTCCCACAAAAACTAACATATGTGATGTCACCTAAGCTACACCTCCTTTTGAGGCTAAAGTGGTCATTATTAAGATATATAACCTAACAAAACTTAGGGTCGAATACCACAGGGAATATGGTAGACATAGAAGAATTAAATTGTAATTTGGGTTTATTATACAACTTATCTCCCCAAGGGGAGGGGGGAGGGGTTACAATAACTAGTAAAAGTAATTCTATGCTAAGTAAAATATTAAACTAATATGAAGAGAAACTAGGATATTGTGTTCCCCATGATTTCCTAACTCAGTATTACCGAATAATCGAATTCATTTCTAGTGCATAGCATGCAGAATAGTAAATTAAGTTTACCAAACCCTTTGGACAAGGCGAGAGGCAAATTTCACTACGTGATTTGGTCCATCCCCACAGTGTGGAATTACTAACCCTTACCTTGTACTAGTACAACCTCTCCTTGGCCCAGTTCGGTTGATTAGACGAGAAAAATCGATCAATCTTGTTAAGTAATCTCTCTTCCTATTCATTACTACCTTGATCCAAGCAGTAACACTAGACGGGTTCTAATGTTGGCCACCATTAGAAAGCATTCAAAATGAAGAGAATTAATTAGTACATACGTACACACTTTTCAAGAATTATGAATTATTCGATTTTACCTTGTTAGCTCTTCATCGTTTGCACAACCTTAGTTGTGGATTTAGCTACTCATGATCAGTGTAAATGAAATACTTATGAATTTGAATAACATAATTGAGCACTCACACAAGAGAATTAAGCACATGAAAAATCCAACTCTTCAATGAGAATCACAAGATTGAAATTAGAAGATGAAAGTTAAAGTTTACAAATGTTTCTCAAACTCTCTAATGTTTCTTTTCTGTTCTCCCTTAGTCCTCTCTAAAAATAACCTAAAAACTAATTTATGGTGTTTAAAATATAAAGCCAAAACAAATAATAACAATTGGGTCGGCAGGCCCTACGAGGTGCTTTATGAACCATATAATAGTTTATGGCTCGTAGTCGAGCTTGATGTCTTGTCAAAATACAACATATTTGATACCTAAAACTTGGGATTTTGTGTGTTCTCAATGTGACATTGGTGGGTTTTCTATGTTTTTGTTTTTGTTTTTGCAGGAAAGTAGGTTGGTATGTCTTTTGGAGAAAATTGTAGACTTTTCTATTTTTTAAGGCTTATGAGACCCTCTACGAGTAGTAGAGCAATCTAAAGTCGCAGAGTGGGTTTTGTGAGTATTTTCAGTGAAGAATAAAAGTCTAGAGTTCACTATACAAGATCCCTATATGAGTCGTAGATCAGTCTACGATCGTATAGGGGGGTTTTGTGAAGATTTCCAAATAAGCACCAAATGATGATAATAAAGTCTACGAGAGGCAATACGAGTCGTAGATCAGACTATGACTCATAAAGTGGATCCATAGCAATGATGTCTAAGATTCAAAAAGCTGAACACGAGACCCAGATTACGACTCATAAACCCTGTTATGAGTCATAACTGCGTGTCATTGGGTTCGCTGAACAATTTTTCTATTTTTTTACGGCTTGTTAATAAATACTATAAATAGTGTAATTAGGTTATTTGTAGTGAAAAAGTAGCACAGAATATAGTACAAAACATCATTTGCAAAGGAGAATACACTTGTGAATTCATTGTATCATTCAACCTTGTGATTCTCAATACAAGTTGGGTTTGCTTGTTCTTCAATCTATTTGGGTAAGTGATTAATTATGATTTCTCAATTCATGGTTTCTTTATCTAACCATAGCATTAGTAGCTAAACCCACATATTGGGGTTGTGGGAACCATGAAGATCTAATCAAATAGACCCAAAATAAATTGAAATACTTGTAATGGGTATTTAAATGTATTAATCAATTCTCTTTGTATTACATGTTTTCTAGTGGTGGCCAACATTAGAACTTGCGTAGTGCTACCTTCTCGATCAAGATGCTAATGAATAGATAAAGAGATTGGTTAATAGGATTCGATGATGTGTTCTTGTCTAATAAACCGAACTAGACCAAAGGGAGGTTGACTGAGACTATAAGTAATGGTTAGTAATGCACAGTATGGAGATGGGCTAAGTCAGATGGTGAAATTCGCCTCTCACCTTTGACCAAAGGGCTTGGTGAACTTAAATTACTGTCCTCCATACTATATTCTAGTTGAGAATTATTTTATCCGAGGATATTGAGTTAGTGAATCATAGGAACACAATACCTAAATTGATCTCCATTATTGATTGTCTCCCATTTTAGCTAGTTTAGTTTAATTTCATATAAATTATTTCGGGGAATTGAGTTTTTTTATACTTGAATTGTTTATTAGTGAATCAATTTGGAAAGTCTTCGTATTCTCTGTGAGATTCGACCCTAACCTTGGTTAGATTTTATATTTGACAACGACCGCTTTGTCCTTCAAAAGAGAGGTGTAATTTAGGCGTGATCAAAGATTATGGCGCCGTTCCAGGGAATACAACTAGACTTTGATTGAATTCACTAGTAATTGTAATTTGAGTGTTATTCCTTAGTTTCCTTGCATTTACTTTTTTCTTTGCTTTTTGTTTTTCCTTTGCATGGTATACTAGGTAGTGTATTCCCAACACTAGGAGTCAAGGAAATCCCATAGCTCCAATTGATCTTGAGATCTAACAAATTACAAGAAGAATGGCCCATGAAAATGCTAACATCACGAGTAATGCAACCTTGAGTTCGAATATTAATGATGATGATAGGAAGGACAAACCCACCTCTTTTGGAGAATATTCCACAACCTAGGGATTTAAATGACATTTCTTACCAATGGAATCAATAAGATTGAACCCTATGGCATTGATGTGACTGGGGCTATTGTGTTACAACCACTACCGGTTGACACAAAGTTCACTATTTCTAGTGGGTTACTTCAAATGTTGCAAAACCGTGGATTGTTCGTGAGCCTACAATCAGAGGACCCATATAGCCGCTTGCACAATGTTGCAATTATTTGTAAGAGTGTGACGTGGACACAAAATCTATCTATGGATGTTGTGAGACTCTGTGTCTTCCCATTATCTCTTATAGGTAATGCAGTGTTTTGGTTATCTGAGCTCCCACAGAGTTTAATCACTAGTTGGGCAGATTTGCAGAAGAACCTTTTGGAAAGGTGCTTCCCTAGATTGAATAAGCTCAAGTTAAAGGATCAGATCAATATCTTGGAGCAACTTCCTAGTGATTCAATTAGCATTACGTAGGAGTTGTTTACTAAGTGCTTGAGAAGAGTCCCTGAAAAAAAGATAGTTGATGATGCCTTGGTGGAGATCTTTTACCGTGCCCTTGATGAGAATATCCAAGCCTGTGTCGACCGTATTATGGAGGCCATGTCTCTAGATCAACCATTTGCTAGA
>JAPFFP010059006.1:0-27574 GCA_026153255.1 Solanum medicagineum | reverse complement strand
TATGTGTGAATTTGAGCAACTTTGGCAAAATTTCATAAATGAATAACTTCTTGATTTCAAAAATGAACATTTTGCATCTTACTAAGTTTTTGGAACTACTTTTTTATGCATGTGATTCTTACGACTCTATTCGTGCCATTTTGGTCTCGTTCACCGATTCCCAGACTGGTTATTATCGTGCGTATGTATAACTATATGTATATATGTATATATATTCCGAAGTAGGTTGGATACGAGGAGCGGTAAGGTACTCTCTGACCCTATTATGCCCATTAATACAGGTTTGGAGGAAGCTAAAAGCAAGATGGCTAACCCCGTGGAGAAGCATGTCGATGACTTGAGTAAGGAAGCGAAAGTAACACCAGTAGTGCCACAGGTCACTAAAGAGCCCGAGGTGACACCAACAGTGACACAACTGCTGCCAGCCATTCCTAAGGCACAACCACCATTCCCACAAAGGCTGTAGAAAAAGGTTGAAGATGGCAAGTTTGAGAAGTTCTTGTCCATGCTGAAGGAGATTTCAGTGAATATTCCTCTAGTGGAAGCGCTTGAGCAGATGCCGGGCTACACTAAGTTCATGAAAGATTTAGTGACTAAGAAGAGGACAGCCATGATTGAGCCGACGAACAATCTCCACCACTGTAGTGCTCGTAGAAAAGAAGGAAGATCCGGGAGCTTTCACCATCCCATGTACCATCAGAGCATTTGATTTGCTAGAGCTTTCTGTGCTCTAGGTGCCAGCATCAAATTGATGTCGCTGGCGGTCTACAGGCAGCTGGGCTTAGGATCCCCCTTACCCACTACAATGTGGCTACTCATGGTGAATAGATTGGTAAAGTGGCCCGTGGGGATTCTATGAGATGTTCTGGTTTATGTGTGTAGGTTCATCTTTCCGGCACATTTTGTTGTTCTAGATTTTCAAATGGATTTTGAGATTCTCATAATCCTTGGGAGACTATTTTTTTCCACTGGCAGGACGTTGGTAGACGTGGAGCGAGGTGAGATGACATTCAGACTCAACACGGTAGAGGTAAAGTTCAATGTCTGTGCTACAATGAAGCGACCTAAAGACGTGGCAGTGATGTCCATCATAGACGCTGAAGATGATTGTCTGTCTGAGATCCCACTCGAGGAAATGATGAGTGTAGACACACTAGCAGCGGTGTTGATGAACTTCCCAGATGATGGTATTAGCGGTTATGCCGATGCTATGAATGCGCTGCAAGGTAGGGGAACTAGGCCATTTTTCCCTAGAAAGTTGGACTTAGATCTGCAGAACAGATCTACACTACCCACTAAACCATCTATCGAGGACCCTCCAACTGTGGAGCTCAAGGAGTTATCCCAACACCTTAGATATGTATTTTTAGGAACTGACAACACTTTTCCTGTGACTGTAGCTGCAGTCCTCCATGAAAATCAAGTGGAGGCATTGATGGGGTCCTTTAAAAGTTCAAGAAAGCTATTGGTTGGACCATTGTAGATATCATAAGGATTCCCCTAGGGATATGTATGCACAAGATAAAATTGGAGGACAACTGTGTGCCCAGCATTGAGCATCAGCGCAGGCGAAATCCACCTATGCAAGAGGTGGTGAAAAAAGAAAATCATCAAGTGGCCAGATACTGGGGGTGATATACCCCATTTTTGACAGCAAGTGGGTTAGTCTAGTGCAGTGTGTCCCGAAGAAAGGGGGCACGACCGTGGTTGCCAACGAAAAAAATAAGCTGGTGTCGTCGAGACCCGTGACTGGATGGTGAGTGTACATGGACTACCAGAAGCTGAATAAATGGACCTTGAAGGACCATTTCCCCATGCCCTTCATGACCAGATATTAGATAGGTTAGCAGGTAGAGGGTGGTACTGCTTCTTGGATAGCTACTTAGGTTACAATAAAGATATCCATAGCCTCGGAGGATCAAGAGAAGACTACCTTCACTTGCCCGTATGGAACATTTTCTTTTAGAAGGATGCCCTTCGGGCTGTGCAATGGCCCAGCCACCTTCCAACGTTGTATGATGTCAATATTTTATGACATGGTTGAAGACACCCTCAAGGTATTTATGGATGACTTCTCTATAGTGGGTGATTCCTTCGATAGATATTTTGTTAAATCTTAGCAGGGCACTCCAGCGTTGTGAGGAGGATAACTTGGTGCTAAATTGGGAGAAGTGCCACTTTCATGGTCAAAAAGGGGATAGTGCTTGTCCATAAGATTTCTGAGAAGGGCATAGAAGTGGATAAAGTAAAGATCGAGGTAATTGAAAAACTGCCACCCCTACATCTGTAAGGGGGGTCCGAAGTTTCCTTTGTCATGCCGATTTCTATCGTTGATTTATCAAAGACTTCTATAAGATTGTACACCCCTTGTGCAACCTATTGGAGAAGGATTCAAAGTTCCACTTTGATGATAGCTGCAACCACGCCTTTGAGACTCTGAAGCAAAAGCTGATTTCCGTGCCTGTGGTAGTTGTACTTGACTGGACTGCACTGTTTGAGGTAATATGTGATGCAAGAAAAAAATTTTTGGGTGTTGTGCTCAGACAGAAGCACAACAAGATCTTCCACCCTATATACTATGCCAGCAAGACCCTCAATGATGCTCAAAAGAACTATACAGTGACTGAGCAGGAATTGTTGGCTGTGGTATATGCATTCGACAAGTTTCGGGCGTGCTTATTGGGCACCAAATCAATAGTTCACACCGACCATATGACCTTGAGATACCATACCACTAAGAAAGATGCTAAGCCACGGTTGATTTGATGGGTTCTCCTGCTGCAAGAGTTTTACTTCGAGGTCCTAGACAGAAAAGGATCTGAGAACCAAGTAGCAAACCACTTGTACAGATTGGAGGATGAGTCAAGACTAAAGGATTGGTTGAACATCAATGATTCCTTTCCCGATGAGCAGGTATAGGAAACTTTTGTTGACCTCATTCATTGGTTTGCCGATTTTGCTAACTTTCTGGTTAGCGGTATTATGCCAGAGGGCTTTAACCCTCACCAAAGAAAAACGTTTATGTTTGATGTGTGCAGGAACTTGTGGGATGACCTGTACTTGTTCAGAACATGTACATATGAGGTAATCCGGTGGTGCATTCCCGAGGCAGAGATGTTGAGCGTAATGGAGGTCTGTCACTCATCAGCCGTGGAAGGTCATCATGGTAGGCCCAGAATAGTGAAGAAGATTCTCCAATGTGGGTACTATCGGCCCACCATCTATAAATATGCCCACAACTTGGTGCTTGGGTGTGATCAGTGCCAGCGACAGGGTAACATCTCCAAGCGCCAAGAGTTGCCCATGACCCCTATTCTTGAGGTAGAGATTCTTGGTGTCTGGGGCATTGACTTCATTGGCCCATTTGTGATTTCCTATGGAATGAAGTACATCCTGGTGGAGGTGTACTATGTCTCCAAATGGGTGGAGGTGACGACATTACCAAACAATGAGAGCAAAAGTGTTGTCCAATTTCTGAGGCAGACCATCCTTTCCAGATTTGGGACACCCAGAACTATCATTAGTGATGGGGGTTCTCACTTCTGTAATAAGGTTTTCCGCACAGTGCTAGCAAAATATAGAGTACGACAGCACAAGGTTGCCACACCTATCACCCGCAGACTAGTGGACAGGTTGAAGTGTCTAACAGAGAGATCAAGGAAATCCTAACCAAGTTTGTGAATGCTACCCGGACGGATTGGGCGAGGAAGCTAGACGATGCACTTTGGGCCTACAGGACAGTTTACAAGACACCCATTGGTATGTCTCCATATCAGTTGGTGTTTGGTAAAACTTGTCATCTACCTGTGAGTTAGAGTACTACGCACTCTGGGCTTTAAAGAAGCTCAACATGAATTGGAAAGAGGCTACTGACTTGAGGCTTGACCAACTCAATGAGTTGGATGAGTTTCGCCTCCATGCATATGAGAGTGCAGCACTATACAAACAAAGGATGAAGGTCCAACATGACAAGCATATTGCCCAACAGAGCTTTGGTGTTGGTGACAAGGTCTTACTATACAACTCCAGGTTGAGACTATTCCCAGGTTAAGCTAAAGTAAAGATGGTCCGGCCCGTACACGATTAGCCAGGTGTTTCCCCTTGGTACAATTGAACTACAAACAGAAAATAGGGATCTATTCAAGGTAAATGGCCAGCTCGTGAAGCAATATGTGGGTACCAGAAGAGGCCTCAGAAATAGAGTTCTTACTCCTTGACAAAGTTTGAGTAGCCAAGACAATGCACCGTGCCGCAACGTTAAATCAAGCGCTCTATGGGAGGCAACCCATGCATTGTAAAAAAAATAATAAAACAAAAAACAACTTTAATTTATTTATCATGCATTTTCTTGTTTTTGATTTATGTGTTCATATTTTGGAGTTTGCGAATGTGCACATGGTGTAAAGCATGTTTCGAGGCCGAAATGGCCAAAAAGTTGCCGAAGTATCGACACACGACCACTTTACACAAGCCGTGTCATTCCAAACAGCTCGTGAGAGCTACCGTATGGATGTCGTGTGGAGTGTCTATCCTGCAAACAACCAAAAATGCCCAAATGTTGGCAAACGGCTAGTTTACACGGGCCGTGACAAGATCCGTCAGGCGTGCATGCACAAGGATGAAGTAACATCGCCCAGAAAATCATGAAGACACGCCAAGTATTGGTCAACGGTGAGCCTAACGATCCATGACAAGTGTCACGACCCGTCTGTCAGCCATCGCCATGTCATCACCCAATGAAGGTTCAGGTAAGTAATGATTTGCTCTAAGTCAGGTGGGACAAACGGTCCAAATGGACCGTGCCATTTATAATGGACCGTGTGGTCGTCCATTTAAAGGGTTTTGACTGGTCAACTGCATTGACAAAGATTATTCTAAACCCCTCTTCTTGCCCCCCCAACCATTCATTCTCCAATTTCCTTTCTCTCTCTCCTCCCACTACCCCCTCTCTCTTCCTTGCTATTCCTCTTTCAAAGTCTCAAAAAAGTTTACATCTTAGTTGTAACGAATCGTGAGTTACTCACACAATTCATAGTTGACATTAAGTGCGGGTACCATGTTCTTCAAGCAAGCCCTCATTTTCATTGCCATTTATCAAGTAAGAACCTAATTTCTCGATCTTCTAATGTGGAATATGGTGCTTGCATATGTAGATCTTAGTCAAAGAGTGGTTCTTTCTTGATTTAAAGCATCATAAATTACATTGTTGATGTTGGGCATGCATGTAGTCATGAAAACCACCAACGTTGAGTTCTTAAAAGTTTAAACCATAAAACTTGAGGATTATTTTGGGAAATCGAGTTAGATATGCTATTGTGTTGACAAAATCATGATTAAGTGCGGCAAATGTACATGAAAGTAGGTGTGTACGCGTGATAAGCCAAAAATTGGTCCAAGGAGGGTCGGATGGTCGCTTACACAGCCCGTGGGACCTTTCATGGTCCGTGTAATGGTCCGTGTGGAACCGTATATCACTCTTCATGGCCAAGTCCCCTCCGATGGGTCTTTTCACGGAATGTGTCTCGCTATACGGGCCATGTAGGGTCCCGTGCACCCTATTCCACCTGCATTATTTTACATAAGTTGCTTTTTATTTTTATGTTATATATATTCTTGAGTGCAGTAGCCATATGATAGACCAGGTGACGCCATTCTTAAGGGTTATTGTCACTTTTATGGCACAGGGGAAGCCTGAGTACTCGTTTGTGCGTCAACCTACGTGTGTAATAATTTTTAACATGTATTCTTTTGTGGAACGTGCAGGTACCATAGGTCCACAACGTAGCTTAGTCAGACGCAGTGATAAGGATGAGCCTATGTCCCGCCTCCATGACTCCTCAACTGTATCATCTAGTAATTAGGCGGGCAGTGACTCAGGTGATAACTCCTCTAGTGGATCAGAAGTTTGCTATAGAGGCAATGTCTCTCCCAAATCTCTGCGTGCTATGCGAGCCCATACATCAGGCCATCGTGGAGCCCCCAGTTTGAAGAGGGGCCCCTTCCACGAGAGTTGACGAGGAGGCAGCTGCCCTGGAGCAAGAAAATACTTCAGACCAGGACGAGCAGAGGCAAACTCCAGAGGCTGAGGGTCATGAGACTGACGAGCAGGCGAACGAGGTCAAACTTCGGGACAGTGATGAAGAGGCCATTCATTTTACAGTCTCTAGGATGATAGACCCAAAAATAGCACGGGTACTTGTTGTCTTTCTGAGGGGTCGGTGGACAATCCCAGGCACTAAGGAGATCTACACCAACGGTCTTACAAAAGGTTCCGGGGGTTCAAACAGTGGCCAGTCCTTCCGAAGGTTCCAGTAATCACTGACCAACTTAGAATGTTTTGAACATCAGAGGTACTTTTAATTCATATTAATTTGGCTAGATGGCCTAACCACCAGGGTACTACGGGCCCGCCATTGTTGAAGAGCTCTATTCCAACTATGTCGCCAACCTCTTGAATTCGATGGATGGGATCCAATTAAGAAAGGTGAAAAGATAGGTTGTTCTTACTAAGTACATGAGGTCACATGTAATGGTGCATGGTACATGAGTGAATATATTAGAAACCACCACTAACTGGTTCTTATTTGGACCGGACTACCAAGCTCCTCCAGATGCCCAGTTTACGAAGAGACACATGCAGATTATGGACACAGTGCGGATGTATGATTCGTTATCTAGGGCTGCACTATTGGGATGGATAGCAGAGCGAATAGCCATTCAAGGGGCGGAGGTGACTTGGGTGACAGACCCCAATGTCGTATCACCAAATCATCGTTGACATTTCCTGCAAAATTCTGGTGGTCGGTGGTGTGGGCTAGGCTGAGACCCACAAGTAATGATAATACACTCCAACCTTTGCATGCTTCTCTTATAGCATGCCTGCTATCCAGATTTGGACTAAATGTGGGCCGAATCATTTCTTTTGAGATGCGAGGCCGAGCCTTATCTGAGAGAGCTAGCCTGCCCTTCCCCTGCCTGGTTCATGCCTTGTGCAAATAGGCTGGTGTTCCCACTACACATTGTTTGGACAAGAAGATAGTCCCCAAGGGTGTAGCCAACGTTGCACTGATCAAGGATGTCCAAAACCGACTCATGAGGAGCAGAACACGATCGCTAGGGGGGCCAACCAACTTCCTATCCGCACCTCTGCAACAACCCTTGCCATTTTGGGACTACACCACCGCCCCACCATCATGCATGACTTCTGAGCAGCCCAACGGCAGTGGTGCAGCTCCTCCAGTGCAGCAAGGGTATGCATATGGCTCTATGCATTTTTGGATAGATTGGTGGCGGACCAGAGGCAGACACGAGCCATTGTTGATCAGATAGTAGATTAGATCCCTCATGTCATCCACTCTCATTCAGAGCAGGTGGTGGACCAACGTGACGATGCCCTTAGGAGCCAAATCACCACCCTGCAGAGCCAAGTCAGCACATTAGAGGGCTACTTCCACAACATGTTCAGGAGTATGACTGGAGATAAAATGAAGGAACTGGTATAGACGGTATATGGTATGAAGGCCCAAATTGCTACGTTGACTGCACAGTGCCATGCCCCACCTCCAGAGTCGTGGATGAACCTATTCAATGTACCCACAGCGGCGGCTCTGGATGACATATGGGGTGTTCCAACAGCCCCATCTAATGCACCCACGCAACCCATGGAGCAGCCTCAGAGAAAGGACAAGGGTAAACATTGGGGTCAACAACAGAGTCCTCCCGCCGACCCCCAGATAGAGGAAGACAAACTGATGCGCAAGACCGCCAGGGCCCAGCACCAAGCAGCAGTAAAATGGGCCGACCGGGAGCGGCTGGCCGTAGAGGCGGCACGGGCGGGAGCCTCCACTAGCACCTTTGGACTAGGTATTCCATATGCTGATGAGGATACCACGAAGGGTCCAATCCCATAAACACTACTGACTCCTAAGGCGTCCCAGGTATATTCTATCCCCCTATCTATTGTCTTAAGTGTGTTATGGTGTAGTGAGGACACTACACTATCTTTTTGGAAGGGGTGGGGCATCCTGCCACTTGAGAGTTTTTCTTGCCATGTTTCTTTTCTCTTAATGTGTTATCTAGTAGAACTGGCATATTTAGGTTGTATTGTTTGTGTAAATATAAGTGTCACAGAAGCCTAGGGTAGCCTCTGCGTTGATCTTTGTGATGTCCATGTTAACAACACTGAGTATATATATGTTTGCATCTCATCCTGACTAACTTGCATGATTATGACAAGTATTATATATGTATGGTTGGTATTTTGAAGAATGAAGCAGGCTTATGTGAGTTAGTACCAACTAGTGTAAAATATATGCTCTGTGTGTGAGAGCTAATTGCATAATTCCATCGACGCACTTATGAGATAGAAATTGCCTGGTTAGTCCCACTGAAAGCTTAGAATGACTGGATTAGGAAGGGATCTTAGGCCGTTGTTGTTGAATAGTCACTTAGCCAAGAAAAAATTGACCAACCAAATGAAATTGTCCCTTTGAACCAAAATTTGAGCCTAAATAGACCTTTTCTTTGAAATCACCCAAATTCACCTCCCCAATCTATCTATGATCTTTGTTTGGCCTTAGTCTCTCCAAGGACATTGTAAACCTCCGCCAAGGGCAAAATCCTAAGTTAAGGGTGGCTTATATTGGCCCTGGTCCTTTAGAAAGATATTGTGAACCTTGACCCAAGCCAAAGGCTTAAGTTGAGGGTGGCTAGTAGGGGGAGGGGGGGAGGGACAGAAAAATGAGTGTGGAAACGAATAAAGTGATAAAAAGAGAAAAAGAAATGGGTTGTGACTGTGAACAAAGCAATGAACGAAAAAGAAAAAGAATAAAAATGAGTGAATGAGCATGGAAATTACTTCTTGTATTAAAGAAAGTGGAAAAATAGGGGCAAGAAAAGTTGGTGACCAAGAAGAAAATGGCTGAGTTGAAGCAAGTGTCTAGGAGAGGCCATTTAGTCACTTTAATCCTAAATATACATCACCAGAGCCTGAGCCTACATTACAAGTCGAAAAAAGTCCTAATGTGATCCTGAAAAGGTCATTCAGGAGTTAACATAGTGAAAATAAGGGCAAGTTCATGATCGAGGCATGTGTGTCCATTGGAAGCCATTTCTAAGAGTGAGTGACTATATTCCAGTCTCTGTTTTACAGGCTTAGTTGAGTGTGAGACTTCATTGTGGTGACGACACTATCTTTTGCATTAGTTGATTGCTAACTTAACTGGGGTCGCTTTATTACTGATCATATATAGATTGACCATGCATGCATAATGTTTGCCTTAATCTTTATGGGACTGTTTGGGGTGCGAGCACATTCTTGAACTTGTTAGCGGGGCATATGCGTTGAAAAAATTGTGGGGCGATTCATAGTCTGAGTGAACACTTGTTTTTATGCATTGTTTGGTTAAGTTGTTATTGCTTGAGGACAAGCAATCATTCTAAGTTGAGGGTGCTGATGAGTCGTAAAAATACAACTTGTATAACGCTTTAAACAAAGAATTTTTGCACGTTCTCAAGCAAACTTGTTATTTTGATATTTGTTTTTGTTGTTTTTCAGGAAAAAGACTAAGGCATGGAAGAAATGAGAACATGAAAGAAAAATGATGAAAAAAAGTGCAAAGAGGAGCTGAAACAGACCCAAGTATGGGCATATGGGGGCCTACACGGCTCGTATACCTCCACATGGACCGCAAGGCCTATCGTGGCCTCACACTTGGCGGATGTCATTGGCTAGTTGTTGAAGGCAAGTCCCACGGCATGTATCACGAACCGTGGGATGTCAGACAGATCGTTATGGTGTTCGTCAAAGTGACGTGAAGGAGTAGTCCGTCGAAAGTTGGAAGATTTTAGCCAAGTGGCATGAGACGGAATGGGCCACAAACCGTTGGGAGACAGATGAGTCGTTTAGCTGACCGTCAATATGACATGACAAGGATACCACCGAAAATCAAGAAAAATAACTCAAATGGAGCCAGACAGGTCGTTAAATGGACCATGTGACCAGACACGGTCCGTAAAGTGTCAGCGTGTGGAAGAAGTTGGGCGAAACAATTGCAAAGGCATGCCAGACAGTCCATTTCACGAACCATCACATGCCACACGGGCCGTTTTCCCGAGCGTGTAACAGCACATGAGGAGCAGTGAAAATGAGGCTAAGGACAGCTACACGGACCATATACTGTCACATGGGCCGTGTGGTCTGCCGTGTCCATGTCGATGAATTTTTTCTATTTTAATTAGGATTAGTTTTTCTTTATATATAAATAAGTATTTTATTTCATTTTTAGTTAGTCTTGGACGGCCAGAGCTAGAAAACATTAAAAAAATATTATTTTCTTGGAGATTTCACAAGATTTTGGGATTTTGCTTATCAAATTCAAGCTTGTAGCTTGTGGCTTCATCGATTATTCAATAGTAAGTCTTTCTATTATGAATTATTTTTATCATCGCGAGCTTTATTCATTGAATATTCTATGCTAAACAAACTACTAGGGTTGTGGGAACCATGACAAATCAATAAGATAGGCGAATAGGAGGTAAGTCTCGGGATTGACTAGCGTATATATCATAGTAATCTTCACTTTAATTTCTTCCTTGATGAGCCGATGCATTAGGATAAGCCTTTATTCTTTGCATGCCCAAAAGGGATGTTTTGATTAGGAAAAGGTTTCTATGATGGAAATTTGAGATTTTTAACCTATTCTAAGTATTCGAGACCGAAAGGTGAGAGTATTCTGAGATAAACAACAAGGGTTAGTACGTAGACATTCTGAGACCGAAAGGTGATTAATGATAGGCATTTAAGAGGGACCGAGAGGTAAATTAAATATTACATAACTTATTAGATCTTATATATGTACTCATGAACGAGGTTACCACTAGATTCGGCTATCGTATTAGCTGTCATGGGGAACACAATCCTAGCTTCACATAAATTGATCGAAATCTAGTCATTTTTGCACTCATTATTGTTTTCTTTAGTTAATTAGCTTTGAAAACCAAACACCCCATATTTACTTTATGCACTTTTGTTTCGGGAATAGATATTACATCTGAAACCGGTGCTAATATAGATATATTCTCATGTATTCCTTGTGGGATCAACCTCAACTCTAGTTGAGTTCTATATTTGATCAATGACCGCTTTAATATTCCATTTGGAGTGTAAATTTGGGCATATCAGTTTGCAATACATATTCAGTCAGAAGGAACTCAACCTGCGACAGAGGAGATGGTTGGAGTAGCTTAAGGACTATGATATGTGCATCCTCTACCACCCAGGTAAGGCAAATATTATTGCTGATACTCTTAGCAGGTTGTCTATGGGTAGTATCGCCCATGTGGATGAAGGGAAGAAAGAATTGGCTAAGGAAGTTCATAGATTGGCCAGACTGGGAGTGCAACTTGAAGAGAACAATGAAGGAAGGGTCAATATTCGGAATGGGTCTGCTTCATCTTTAGTGTCAGAAGTGAAGGAAAAGCAAGACCAAGACCCTATCTTGCTCCAATTGAAAGAAGCGGTTCACAAGCAAAAGGTGATTGTTTTCTCCAAAGGGGGTGATGGGGTGTTGAGATACCAGGGTAAATTGTGTGTGCTCGATGTTGATGGCGTCTGAGAAAGAATCATGGTAGAAGCTCACAGCTCTAGATATTCTATCCATCTTATTTCCACCAAGACGTACCACGATTTGAGAGAAGTCTATTGGTGGAATGGAATGAAGAAGGATGTTGCTAAATTCGTCTCTAAGTGCCCCAATTATCAACAGATCAAGGTTGAACATCAGAGATCGTGTGGATTGGCTCAAAATTTTGAAATTCTTAAGTGGAAATGGGAGATGATCAACATGGATTTCATTATCGGCTTACCAAGGTCCCGGAAGTATTATGATTCGATATGGGTAAATGTGGATAGAATGACTAAATTAGCCCACTTCTTGGCTGTCAAGACCACTAATACGGCTGAGGAATATGCTCGATTATACACTCGTGAGATTGAGAGGTTGCATGGGGTTCCCTTATCCACCATCTCGGATAGAGTAGCTCAATTCACCTCCCAATTTTGGATATCTTTTCAGAAGGGATTGGGTACGAAAGTAAATCTCAGCACAGCCTTCCACCCTCAGATAGATGGACAGGCGGAGCGCACCATTCAAACTTTGGAGGATATGTTGAGAGCGTGTGTTATTGACTTCAAGGGGAATTGAGATGAGCATCTGCCATTGCTTGAATTCGCGTACAACAATAGTAATCATGCCAACATCCTGATGGCCCCTTATGAAGATTTGTACAGGAGGAGATGTAGATCACCGATTGGCTGGTTTGAGGTTGGTGAAGCTAAATTGATTGGACCTGATCTTTTCCACCATTACATGGAGAAGGTAAAAGTCATCAAAGAAAGCTTGAAGACAACGCAAAGTCGTCAAAAGTCTTACACTGACGTGCGGAGAAGGGACTTGGAGTTCGCGGTGGATGATTAGGTGTACTTGAAGGTGTCACCCATGAAGGGTGTCATGAGGTTCGGTAAGAAAAGAAAGTTGAGTCCACGCTATATCGGACCCTACCAAATTATGAGGAGTATTGGGAAGGTCGCTTATGAGTTAGACTTGCCTTCCGAGCTAGACGGGATCCATCCGGTATTCCACGTTTCGATGTTGAAGAAAAAGATCCTGCTTTAGAAACCCCTATCGAGAATATGATAGTAAAGGATAGTTTTTCCTATGAGGAAATACCAGTCCAAATTCTTGACTGTCAAGTCCGCAAGTTGAGAAATAAAAAGATAGCCTCCGTCAAAGTTCTATGGAGGAACCAATTTGTCGAGGAAGGTACATGGGAATGTGAGGAAGCTATGAACATTAAATACCCACACCTATTCATACCAAATGACGATGATGTTGAAGGTAATGTCTCTATCCTTAACGTAATTGAAACTTCCATTTTCGGATTGGTGTGTTGATCCTAGTTCTTGAGTCTACGATAGAGATATAGAAAGTGATGGATAGTTGAGAGTTCTAGAAATCTCAAGTGAGGAGTGAGATGAGTTTTGAGTCTACCCGTGCATTTATTCTACCTTTACTCATCATTCAAGGACGAATGATCCCAAGGGGGAGATGATATAACACTCCATAAAATTATTGAAATGCCTCTAGCACGTAATCATGCTCATAAGCGTCTTCCTAAGCTCCAATGGGAAATTCGAGATCAAATTTGCAATCATCTCAAAAATTTGAGTGGAAAAATGGCCTTGACCCAATTTTATAGAAACCCGGTCGAAAAATAATTTTCACTAATGAATTCGAAAACGGTGTCAGTCTGCACTCCTGGCGTGACACGAACAGGGCGCGGAGTGACACTTATATTTTTTTAAAACAATTTCAACGGGAAAGGAAAAATTCGTTGGAGGAATTTTGGGCAAAAATGAACTGGTCCGCGCCCCTGGCACACGCGGACCAGTACAAATTTCATGACGTTTTTCCTTTCAAAGTCAAGAAGGGTATTTTGGGTATTCCTACCCTATTATTAAGTCCCAAAACGTATTTTAAATCCTTTTAATCGTACCAATGTTTCAAAAAAACCCATTATCTTCAAGTTCTAAGTGCGTAAGTTCTGAGAGAGGAAGAAGAGAGGCCTTGGAGGGTTACAGTTGGAGGTTGATTTCTAGAAGAAGATTAGTATAACTTTCATCCCAGATATGTAAAGGCTAGCCAAACCATTGGATTGTTCTCCCATGTGCCTCCATGATTGAATTAGGTTGAATAGTAGAATGTGATGGGTCTTATTTGTGGTTTCTTGAATGTTTTCTTGAAAACTACGATTATTTTACACATATTTCTTATATTGATGATCACCATAACTTGACTTAACTATTTAAGTGATGTATTGTATGATTATGTGTATGCCCTGCATGACTTCTTTAACTAAAGACTCCAAGAATGAACTTAAGGGTAATATCTAGAGCTTAGATCATTCGGGTTTGTTGTTTGCTGTGGTCCAGGTCCTGAGATGAAGGTGTTAATGAATGAATTTGATTAACTTATTATCCTTAGAGTCCAAATGAGATTGAAGTTAATTCTAAAAGAATGATCCTACTCCTTGAGTTGATAGATGATGAGATTAGTCGAGGTTTCTTGCCCGAAGAGGCTAGGAGATGGAAATTCTTAATTGAATGATTGGAAGTTTATGAGCAAGTCGAGTCATGGGAGGAGTATTGAGCACCAAAATGGGTAAGAGTGAGTCCTACTCGCACTCATTAACTAGTGGCCAGCATAGGAGAGGATTAGACCATGAAAGCTGATGTTTCCTTTGTCCCAAAAGAGGACTTGATAGACTTATCGATCCACCGATAGATATGTCTTACACCGGCAAGGTATTGGACGAATGTGGCAACAACATCTCTTCCTTATATCACTACCAGCTCATAGGTGGTGGTTGTTGGTTAGAGAAACTCCTAGATCGGTTTCATGTTGATAGTACTCTGATGTTGATATGATAGTATGATTCTTGATTGATGGTGATGTGATAGTGTCCCATTCCTTATCTTGAGTGAGATTGAGTAATTGACGAGTTGATGCTATGTCATATTGTCTTGCCTATATTGTTTACCTTAGCCCATTTTACATACAATATATTCCACGTACTAACGCCCCTACGGTGCTGCATCATTTCATGATTCAGTTTTAGTAGACCGATGACTCAGCAGGCAAATCGTTGAGGTTCACTGACTTTCAGCCAAAGTCTTGGTGATTCCTCTCCTGCATTCGGAGGATGGTTATTTCTTTTAATCATTTGAGTTATTTTCTTTTAAGTTGTGGTAGCCACGGCCTGTCATGGAACCTTCTTAGACAGTAGTTATAGAGGCTTCACAGACACAGATAGACGATGGCTGATGTCGGGGTTCTTTTCCCCTTTCCTTTTTAATCAAGTTCTTTCATTATTCTTGTTTCATATAATAGACATAGTTGATAGGTCTTGTATCCCACTGATAGGTTATATTATTCTTTAATATCTTTTGTTAGTCAACTAATTGAATGAATGTTATGAGACTAGGTGGTTCACTTGGGGGCTAGCAATAGTCTTCGAGTGTCATTTACGCCTAGGGTGCCCTCTCGGGGCGTGACAGATACTTTCAGAGTTCAACGGAGGATGGAACTTGACCAATTCTTCAATGAAGCTCCTAATGAAGAAGCTAGACGCTTCTATGCAGAATTAGAAGAGGCTAGTTGTCCATTATATAAAGGGAGTTCACATTCCCAATTATTTGTAGTAGTTAGATTAATGAATATTATATCAGATTGAAATGTTCCTAATGCAGCTATGGACTCAATGGTTGATCTCTTGGGTGAGTTGGTTAATCCTGAGTTTAACATACCCAGGAACTTCTATCAAGCAAAGAAACTTGTTTCCATATTAGTATTGTCACATCATATAATTGATTGTTGTGTTAATGGCTGCATGTATACTACAAGGATGATAATGAATTGGAAATTTGCAAGTTTTGCGGTGATGCTCGTTATAAGAGGAGTCCTGATAGAAAGGTGGTTCCAATTAAGGTGGTGCATTATTTACCTCTTATTCCTAGACTAAAGAGATTGTATGCATCGATGAGGTCTGCCTACATATGAGATGATATCGTAAATATAGAAAGCCGTCGGATGTCTTCTCTCATCCATCTGATAGGGAAGCATAGAAGCATTTTGATAATGTGTACCCTAACTTTGCTAGAGAGCCTAGAAATGTTAGATTAGGGCTGTGTGCAGATGATTTCACACCATTCTCTAATTCTTCCACGCCTCATTCTTGCTGGTCGGTATTTCTTACTCCATATAATTTTCCTCCTGAAATGTGCATGACAAGTCCATTCATTTTTTTAAGTTGTGTTACTTCGGGTCCCCGCAATCCAAAAAGTTCAATTTATATCTATCTACAACTATGGATAGATGATCATAAACAACTATGGTTTGAAGGTGTAGTGACATATGACATATCAACTAAGCAGAATTTTGTTATGTGTGCTTGTTTAATGTGGACTATTAATGATTTTCCTACATATGGTATGTTGTCTGGTTGGATGATTGCTGGAAAGCTTGCTTATCCTTATTGCATGAAGCATAGTAAAGCTTTTACCCTAAAGCATGGCAGGAAAAATTCATGGCTTGATTGTCATCGTCAATTCTTGCCAATGGAGGATGAGTTCAGAAATATGAAGCATGCATTCAGTAAAAACAGGGTTTAGAATGATCCCCCATCTCCATCATTTACAAGCCATCAAATTTATGAGAGAGTTTCTAATCTTCCTAAAGTTACAGATTGTCCTGTACATTCTAGACTTCCTGGATAGGGCATTCAACATAACTGGACCAAACAAAGCATATTTTGGGAGTTGCCGCATAGAAGGATAATTTTTTGTGACACAATCTTGATGTGATGTATATTGAGATACTTGTTTTTGACAATTTGTTCAACACAGTGATGGATTCCAAGGGGAAGACAAAAGATAACTCAAAAGCTAGACTTGATTTACACGAATATTGCAAGAGGAGGGAATTGTGGCTGCAGGAACTACCAAATTGCAAAACAAAGCCTAAAGCTAGCTTTTCATTCACAATGGCTGAAAAACGTGAAATATGTCAGTGGGTGCAAAATTTGAGGATCCCAGAAGGATATGCTTCAAATTTAGGCAAGCGGACAGATCTGAATGTAGAGAAGTTGATAGGTATGAAAAGTCATGGCTGTCATGTATTCATGAAAACTTTGATTCTTATCGTTTTTCGCAATTTACTCGAAAGAATATAGAAGCGTATAATAGAGATAAGTCCTATTTTTAAAGAGTTATGTTCTGGTCAGTTATTGGAAATTAGTTTAGATAGGATGGAGGAAAATATTCCTGTTATTATTACAAAACTGGAGAAAGTCTTTCTATGTCATTTCTTCAATGTGATAGAGCACCTTCTGATCCATCTTGTGAAAGAAGCCCCTCTTGGTGGTCCTGTTTATACACGGTGGATGTACCCATTTGAAAGGAAATGATTATTCTTATATAAGTAATAAATCATTGTATAATCTAATCATTCGTTAATATATTTGCATTCTTACATACATATATACAAAAAAATTGGAGTCTACAAATGATCAATTAAGTAGAGGGGACAGACTGTAGGGTCAATTGTGCACACTCATATTGCCGGAGAAACTGATGATTTCTACTCCTTTTACTTTGGGGATGAAGTCCCTTGTAGAAGTAATAGATCAACCTGGAATGATGAGGGTGATAGTGATCCTATGTTTTCATTTTTTGATTTCTAATCAAAGTGGATGGGGATCTAAAATGTGTGGAAGATGAAATCTTTCTAGTATGGAATATCAATCAGCTACGACCCATATTTTGCTTAATTGTCCCGAAATTCAGCCATATGTTGAGTGAGTGTTAAATTATGTTAACTTTAAATTATAAAGTTAAAATTGAGAACTAACTCACAAAAATGTATTTGTCAATGATAGCTTGTTTGTAAACACATGGGGCAATAAAGCTACATATACAAGATTTTCAACATGGTTAAAGAGTTATGTAAGTGTGAAAGTTAAAATATATTGAATCGGTAAGTAGAACGTATTCATTTTATACCTAATTGTATTATCTTTTATACAATCTGTAGGTTTATGATGAATATTCAAACATCAAACATGCACCCTTTGTGAGAGAGATAATACTCAGGCCTGATTCTCAAGTTCATACACTCCATAAGTACTATGTCAATAGTTTTAAGTTTCAAACTGAAGAAGTTTCAATGCATAAGAAAACCAATAACAGTGGTGTGTATGTTCAAGGTGATGTCGACGGTAATTGCCATACTATTGAATATTTTGGTGTCATTCAAGAGATTGTTGAACTAAGATATTGAGGCTGACCTAAGAAAAAGATCGTATTGTTTCGGTGTAACTGGTTTGATCCATCACAAAGAGGCACAAGGGTGGACCAACAACATAATATTATTGAAGTTAAACACACCAGACAATATGCAAGTTATGACCCTTTTATCATTTCCCAAAATGCTAAGCAAGTTTATTATGCTTCATATCCATTGCGTAGAGATAAGGCTGATTGGTGGGTTGTATTAAGACAAAGCCTGTGGGAAGAATAGAAATTGAGAATGTGTTAGATGTGACGTACCAAAATGATATCGCACTTCTTCAACAACAAGTGGATGTTGAGTTGGAAACCACACTAGTACATCCTCAACAAATACTGGAAGAGGTTTCTGATGATGACCTTGTAATACCAAGCATTGAGGAAGAAGTAAACGAGGAATATAAATCATTTGAGGAGGAGTAACTGGAGGCAATGAATAAGAAACAGCTGAGGAGAAGGAATTGGTGGATGATGAAACTAAAAGAAGCAAGGAGGAATAGAGCGATACATTATAACTAGTATGTACGTTATTTATTGTGCAAACATTAAATTTATTTAAATTTTTTTGTATATTGAATTGTTACTTTACATACAGATGTCATCTGGTGGTAATGGTCATAGACCTCGAGATCATCTTGGGGCAAGTAGTTATAGTATAGGCAAGAAGAAAAAGATTAGGACATGTATTGATCCTTTTTGGGATATTCTAGGAAATATTTCCTCTGTGCCCGATCTCCACATACGCACAACTACTTCTCCTACCATTGAGGTTGTTCCGTTTGGGACTATGGATCCTCTGACTAACCATAGTCAATTTCAGAGACCACGTGAATCTTCTTCCTCATCACAACCCAAGTTCACTTCATATAAGCAGACCATCCCGCTACGTACAGTTACTATTACACGACTTTAAAGATTATCATCTTCGGATTCTCCATCTCCAAGTTTTCAGTCTCTCTCATCTTAGTATCCTCACCTATCATCCCTCAAACTTAGAGATTCTAGTGATGAGGCTGTCACTTCTCCATTTTCTCAGCATAATATGCACCCTTCGGCATCAGCTTCACTAGTTTCTACTTCTACTCTCGAGGCAGCATCAGATATCACAGGGTTAGCTCCTGGCCAGTGAGACAGTCTTGGGAGAGTTTTAATAGTGCTTGATGGAGTCTCGTAAGTTTGTTCTTTTAATTATTTATTTTTTGCTACATTACTAAATATTCACGAACTAATATGTTTATTATATGTCTTGCAGGTGGCATCCATCGAAGGATGCTGTCAAGGCCTTACAGGAGTGTGTTAGGAGGCTGTTTAATGAGCCTTATCACTCCTGGGGAGAGATTCCACACAAATTTCGTCAGACCATATTTAATGAGTTTAAGGTATATAATTAGTTTACATATTTATTTTAAGTTAAGTTTATTATTTATAGTATACTTTATTTAACTAATTATGTAACACTTTTCTTCTTATTTATCTAGACTCTATGTACTTGGGACGAAAAGTACAATATGGTCATGGCAACCACATTAAGAGGAAAGCGAGCTCCAGACAATCTAGCTGGCTCAAGAAGTTGAGGGATAATGGAAAGCCTCAGGGTTGGTCATAGTCACACATATATGAAGAGTTGCGTTTGTATTGGGACACCGACAAATTCAAAGCTTTGTCTGACCAAGCAGAAAAGGCTAGAGGGAGTCTAAAGGGTGGCTCGTTGCACATTGGAGATGCAAAGAGTGTTGGGACTATTTCTCGGGTGATGGTAAGATTTCTAAATTTAAAGTTTAAATTCAGAATCTTAAATACTTTTTTTGATTGAATAATTTTTCATTAATTATATTATTAAATTTCTATAAGAGCAAGAAATGGGACAGGTTTCATTTCAGCATGAGGTTTTCAAGACAAATCATATTAGAAGAAGGATAATGAGTCAGAACCAGATGTGTGGGTTGAGCCGAGGATCGAACAAGCTTACGTAAGCTTCTTAACACTTCTATATATATACATACATATATATAGAATATTCATTCTAACTCTGAATTATTTTTATAATATGCAGCAAGAGTACAAGCTATACGTTCATGAGCTTAGAAATGATGTTCAACTTACGTCTCAACTGTCCGATCAAATTTGGACTGAGAAAGTAGTTGTTGGGAGACACAAAGGCTGGATATATCGGATGGGCTCTAGGAATGACATACGATGAATCCAATCAGGTCTAGAAGACATTGGATCGTCGAGACAGGCTGAGGCCCTTGACTAGGTTCAGTTGGCTGTCATGTCTCAGAAAATAAAATAACTTTCAAGTGCATTCGTAGCTTCTGAGGCAAGGAGGATTGAGCAACAAAAAAAAGTTGTACAAATCAGAGAACAAGTGCTAAACCTCGCCCGTAGGCCTGTGCCTCATTCTTCCACTCCCGAATATGAAAGTGATGATGATGAGTTTGTTGATAATAGTCCCTAGGTTCCTTTTACTTATGTTTTCGACAATTTAGTTATGTTTGGACACTTTAGTTATATTTTGGACAATTTAGACTATTTTGATGAACTTTATGTTGATTCAACACATTATTATTGTTGGATTTTATTTGCTTTTAATGTTTAATTTTGATTGGTGTTATGTATTTTGTTGTTGCACTTGTTGTTGATGCTGTTAGATAGCTTATTTGGATTAGAATTGAATTGTTTTTTAAATTGCAGGTGGGCAGGAAAACCTTACTATAAAAAAATGCAGAAAAAGCGACAGTCTGCGTCCCTACTTTTCTACAATTTTTTTTCAAAAAAATCCCAGAAAAGCAATGGACAGGACCCCTACGTCCGTCACTTTTTAAAATTTATTCATAATTTATTTTTTAAATAATGCGACGAACAAGGACCCCATGTCCGTCGCTTCTTTAATTTTTTTTTTCTAAATAATTTTTTAAGGATGCGGTGGACAGGGACCCATGTACGTCACTTTTTTATTTTATTTTTATTTTCTTTAATTTGTGACGGACAACGACACTATGTCCGTTGCTTTTTTAAAAAAAAATATTAAAAAAATGATGAAAAATGGAAAGCGACGTAGTCCGTTGCTTTCAGAAAAGTGTCGAGCAAAAAAGTAATGGATTGAGCTGCGTTGCTTTTTTGTCGATTTTGACGAAAAAAGCGACGCATTCCGTCGCTTTTCAGCCAGTTTTTAGTACTTTTAAAAATTTTGCCTATTTTTAAAAATTTGAGAGATATAGTAATGACGATTTTTACCTAAAATTTTGTGTCTTATAAATAGAGTTAAAGTTTCATAACCACGCACAACCCAATCATGGCTACTTCTAGTCATGAATCTTCTAAACTCAAGTAAAAGAAAAATCTTTTCCTTCAAATCTCTTAATATTTTTATACCCCTAGTTGTTGTCTTTTGCTCCATTGCAATAGTTTCTATTGCATTATTCTATGTCAATAACACCAACTCTTTTATTTCCATCAAATCTCACAATATTTATGAACACGCTATTGATCAATCATCATGCTTAGCGATAGTGTGCGAATTAATAACACCATAATACATACATGCAAAATGAGCGGGAGCCTTTTGAGCACTGGGGTATGTTGTTGTTGTTGTTGTTGTATAATACATACATGCAAAATGAAAAAATATAGAAAAAATAATAGGAAAAAAAAATTAGTACCTCTTTGTCAATTAATGTGATAGTCCTTCGAGTACCTTCAATTATTCCTCTTTTATACTCTTTTATTGTTATACTTCTGATTACCAAGACTTTTATTATTCAATGAGAGTCATATCTTCTTAAGGTGTTAATTGACACCACTTCACTAATCAAATCTTTTTCCGAATCCATTGCAATATGTTATCTAAAATAAATTATCATGAAAATTATAGTAAGAACAATATATAAGTTTATCACAAAAAGTAATTTTATGAATTGTGGATATGACTTTACTTGAAATATTAGTTTAGTTGAATAGATGAAACTTGTGCAAACATAAGCATATTAGTTATAAAAATAACAAAATTTTACATCACCTAAGAGCGTCCAACTAACTTAATTAAGGTTCAACTAATAACTTAACTAAGCACGAAAGCTAATTTGAATTAATATGTTATAAATTAAATGCTTAGAGAAAAAAACCTGAAAATTGAACCAAAGCTTCAAAAAACCCGCAAGAGTGTGAAGAAGATCACGAAAAATATATGAGTTACAACTTTTTTAAATAGAAGTAGAGAGATCATAAACCAAAAAGGATTTGAATTAATATTTACGGAGAATCATAAAGAGAAGATGGAGAAGTTCTAAACTAAAAAAAAATTACCATAAATGTGTGTTAGGAGTTTTACGTAAACGTAAAGTGGGATTCCTAAATGTAGAAGTCCTAAACCAAGTGAGATTTGTTAGGCTACAATTAACGCCAATTCCTACCCCTAAACTAATTGGGATTTATTTTGTTAGGCTACAATTAACGGCTAGTATTAAAATAATATAAAATAACGGTATAATAATTAAAAGAGAAGGGTGAAAAAAGGATTTTGTCTAAAGTAAAGCATTTTAATGATGGACAAAACGTTCAAACAATATTATTAAGGATCTTCACACTTTTAATATAGTATAGATAAATTACTCAACCTATGTCTCCTGAAATAATTTATAGTCAACCTCTCACATCTCAACAACGGAGTATCCGTTCATCTCCTCTTCACATATCATAACCATCTCACCTTCACTTCCCAAATCTTGTCCTCCATCAAGGCAGCTCCATCATGTTCTAGATATCATAATTTCTTATATTATCTCTCTCCTAGTATTCACACATTCATCTCATTGTCTTTATTTTTTGCACCTTTCATGTTCTAAACTTGAGAATCTTAACTGGCCTACAATATTCTCCATATAAAATACTTGATCTAACCATTAGTTAATTAAACTTGCTTTTAAGTTATAATGACACTTTATATATCAGATAAATTGTAGATAAGAGCTTCCATTTCATCCGTTCTACAACAACATGATGTGAGACATTATCGTTAATTTTCTCATTACTTTTAATAGATAAAAAATACATGTAACTCGGTGTGTTTTGAATGGTCTTCTAGATATCAAGCCTCCTTTCTTTTAGATGACTGGGTATCCACCTGATTTTTACAATAATTCAAGTCATTTAACCTAAAAGTGAATCATAACTGAGTAAAATTTAACTTCATGTGTTTGAATCTAGTTAGATCGCCAAATTTTGTGGTGAATCATAATGTACTCCTTAATATACTGAATCAGTTGTTCTGTCTTAAACTTTAAAATGAAGTCATCTTTGATACAAAATATTTTATACCTCAAAGCTATACTTGTTAAATTTAAAATAAATATCAAATGCCAAATAAAAAATCAAAAAATATATAACTGGGGAAGATATATAAAATTGATCTGAACTTGAGTTTTAATATTGATGCATAAGTGTAATAGTAAACTAATGCAAACACTTAGTCAATTAAAATATTTCCATATATTTAGCTAATTCTTTCCTTCCCTCCCGTAAGTTTCTTTCGTAGACAACCCTATTTTGTTCTTGTTGAAAATATTTACTGGGTCAGATTCATTCATTCATAATGAGTGCTAATTAGTTTATTAGCTCATTAATTTTTTTCTCATTTTTAATCCTAATCCTATACTGTATAAATATATCATTATCGATGTAGGAAAAAAAAAGATTTTGCACATTAGATGACAATTAGATTTTACAATAGAGAAAAATGCTTAGCATTTCCTTAAGGATATTTAGATTGTGATCGGACAGCGAGTTCGTTGCTTGGTCACCATTTTTAACAATCAATGACACAAGTTATTGCAAATCCGCTTTTGCTACAAAGAAACTCGTAAAATCTCCCGTTTTAGTATTTATGAATTCAATTACTTCTCCTATTTCTTTTTACTTGCCCCTTATGCTAAAATAGAAATTTTATTTTACTCGTTTATTTTAACAAATCAAGAAAATTTTATAATTTTTTTCACATTGCTCGTTAAATAATAAAATAAATCATAATAATTATATCTAAAATTGTAAAAATATTAATAATAAGATTAATTGAATACAACACATCTCTAAACAAATAATATAAAACAGAGAAAGTACCACAATTCTCTGTTCAACAAAAAAGACAAAGTTGTTAAGGACGCGATGACAAATAGTTGAGAAATAAAAAGCCCAATTAGGAACAAAGACAAAGTGCATTCTTAAGGGGAATTTAAGGACAAGGGTAGGAGTATCGCTGTTGAATAACGTCATGAGTTGCCTGGCTGGAGAAAGGGTTGGGTCCACACCCATCTGTATTTTAATATGTTTTCATTTAAGAATGGGTATCATTATGGTATCTCTTACGTCGCTCAAATTACATCTCTTATAACTAGGAAGAGGTATATGTATACAAACATGTATAAGTGGACCAAATGTATACGCATAGACATTTGTGTATGCGCACACACACGCATGCATATATATATGCATAGACATATGTGTGTGCGTGCACACGCGAGCACATATATACTCATGTGATTGGTAGTTGTTTTGTTTGTTGGATCATTCCATGGTCAAGTTGTTTGATTGAAACCTTCATGACAGGGTCTTTACAACCAGAACACTATTACATGACCAATCAATATGCAGTCCTATTGCTAACAGGTATATGACCAAAAGAATAAATAATGTATATGGAAAAATTAATACTTCAATTTCTGCAAAACAACATATTTTGAAATGCACGAAAAAAAAACTCCAATTAATGATAACTCGTGAAAAATACGCCTTTTATGACACCCAAAACAGAGGATTATTGTGAGTTTTTAAGAATTTGTTAGTTTGATGTATGTTTTATGTTGATTTTCAGGAAAACTAGGATTTCATGGAGTTTATGGACAAGGAACTGATTTGCTTGTGATTTTGGCTGGACAACAGCTTGGGAGTAGTGTGTACTGGACATTAAAATCTAGAAGAATAATTGCTTGAATTTGGATGAGAACAAACTGGAATCGTGAAGGCAACTAGAAATTGAAAGTTACATGTGCTTGTAGCCACTTGAAGAAAGATTGTGGGGAATTGGCTGGAACTGGGACACACCATATGATGCATGTATGTGGCTGGAAAGCAAAGCAAAATTGCAACAAAGGTTAAGATGCAAACGTCACAAGCTTTCTCGGAAAATGATCAAAGATGCGTTGTAAAATGTTATGCTGGGAGTGTGAAGATGAGGAGATGCAGCAACTATGTTTCCAGGAGTGACTACAACAAAACAACACCAAAAAGGACAAAGGAACACACCACGGGCATGTTCACGACCCCTGGTGATGTTTATTAGCCGTGAAACTAGTCGTCTAGGCCATGCGGTTGAACTGCATCATCGTAAGCCTCACCAGAGCCCTTGCATGACTCGTGATGTACACCATGAGCTGTGAAGGTGCTCATGAAAGGCAACAAGACAGCTGCAAAGGGAAATTCACAAAGGTAGCCTTCCACGACTCATGTACACCTTCACGAGTCGTGAAGGTGCTCGTGAAGAAGGACCTGAGTGTGGACGGTTTTGGCTCCAAGGGGAGGACCACGACAAGTCAGTGGGGTCGTGAAAAGGACCATGGATCATGGTCATGATCGTGAGGCAAGTTGCACCTGGAAAACTGGAAATCCTTCATGCATAAGGAGACTTTTCCTAGTCCAATTAGGATTTCTTTTCCCACTTGTTTTAGGATAATTTTAAGACTATAAATAGAGCTGGGTTTTATTTATTTTAGAGATCTTATTCACCACGTTTTGGGGGCTGGTAATGCACGACTGAAACATCAATTCTTTCCAGATTTTCTCTTCAAAAACATGGCTGGACAGTGAGCACAAAGACAAGAATTTTAGTTGTGGTTTTGGTTATTGTTTGAAGTGAAAATCAAGTTTTCGTCTCTCATTTCTTCTTGTGACTTCAAGAATTGATCAATCCTTCCTTGTGGTTGAATTAGCTATGAATTATAACATGATTCTTGTTTAAGATCTTGCAAGTTCGATAGCCTAAACCCACAACTAGGGTTGTGGGAACCATGACAACTCAACGAAATAGACAACTGTGGATAAATATTGGGATTGCTTGTCATATACATTGTAGTGTTCTTCACTTTAACGTCTTCCTTAATGAGTCGACGTATTAGGGTAAACCTGTATTGGTTACATGCCTGGGAGGGATGTAGTGTGTCACACCCCAGGAGGGGACCCAAGATGTGGCCGGCACCCAGGGACTATTGCTAATCCCCAAGCGAACCATTTGGTCTCATCACAATCATTCAATCAATAAACTTTACCAATAAGTGGAAGACATAAATAATTAAATGGGCACATCTATCATCTAGTATCAAATAATAATCTAAATAAAAAGCTAGTACAAAGAACTAGCTTACCGTCTTAACAATCAATATCCGACTCTAGTCTATGAAGCCTTTATCACTATCAGTTGGTGCCAATAGCACTCATGGCTACCTCAATCAAGATAGAGCTAATAAACGTCTAACTCTAAAGCAAGATGAAAATAGCATAATGAATCCTCCGAAGTAGGGGAGGCTCACTAATCCACTGAACATCCTAGATCCTCAACGATGCGCCTCCTGATGATATCTATCCCTTGTATCTGCATCATAAAATGATGCAGCGCCGAATGGTGTCAGTATGTGGAATGTACGGTATGTAAAATAGCTGAATGAAACCAAAATAGGTAGAATAATATGAAAAATCAATCAACATCAGAGACAATAACATATCAACATGTCAAATGTCTATCTAAAGCAAGAATAAAGAGTAGACAAGTGACCTATCAACCCATCAAACCTCATCAATCAACTAAGACTCATCTCAACTCATCTCATCTCATCTCGACTCAAAGTACTCAGTTTGGGAACTTTTTGGGAGTTTCTCTTATCCGACAACAATCCCTTATGAGCCAGTGACTGTACAATAATCACGCTAATATTGCCACAATCATTCTGTACTTGCTAGGTAGGGAACAAATCAAATCCACTAGGGACCACCAGCAAATCAAACTAGTCCTCTATTGTTTCATGGACTCTATCAAGAGGGAACCTCAATGAGATGTAATGGTTATAATCCTCACCTACGCTTGTCTACGTGGTTTGATGAGTGCAAGTTGGATTAACTTTTACTCTTTCGGTGTTCGATACTCCTCCCAAGACTCAATGCTCAAAAGACAATCAATACCATCAAATCATCTCGATCAACTCATCTTAAATCAGCCTCATGGAGGCACTTATCATTCAATCAGTCTCGTAGAGACTCTCACCATCTCATCAATCATCATCTCAATCAATAACTCAAGGCTTAGAACAATCATTAGGGAATAATCGAATGGACAATTATTAGACTTCATTTGTGGAGACTTATCGAACTATCAAGCTATATCAACCCATCATCTCATCGTTCTTACATCACAGTCACAATCAACATTCTCAAATCGAGGCTTTAGACTCACTCCCCTAGGTTCATTCATGCATGCTTTCAAAATCATCATGTAGGGTTACGCAATATCTCATGAAAAGTAATCAATTCAAGAAAACGAGTTTGTGATGATCATCAACATATGAAAATACATATAGGTAATAAAAGTTTCAAGAAAATCTTCAAGAAACCATTCAAGAATCATGTATGTAG
>JAPFFP010058997.1:0-27576 GCA_026153255.1 Solanum medicagineum | reverse complement strand
GCTCATCTTAGTAAACATCTCATCAATCAACTCAAAGGACAATGCATCAATCATCTCAAAGCTCAACTCAATTATGCAACAATTCAATCAATCAATGTAGTTAATCGACTCGACTTCGACTAGAACGGTTATTTAGACTCATGCAACTCAACTCATCATATAGTGTAAGAAAGATATCATGTATAACAATATAGATATATATGACTTAATGCAACACGTTTCTCATGCTCAATCATACTCAAATTACTCAACTCATGTACTCAACCTCAACCTCAAGCTCAACTCATCAATATGCATAAAATTCTCATAAATCATAAAAATTAGGCTTCATGCTAGCAAGTATGAAATACATTTATAAATCTCATATTAATACTCATGCTATGTAGCAGTTTTTCGCAGGTAGTAATATAAGGAGAATAAGACCTCATGATAGATATAAGGATAGAATGTTAACCTAATGAAATTTCTCAAACCCCAATGCTTCTCAACTTTTTACTCAAGATAATGGAAAGGGGCATGTAAAGAAAGGAATTTCACACTTTGGTAAGCCTTACATACCTGAAAATTGAAGAATAATAGATCTTCAAGCAATCTTTGTTGTTGGGTTAAAAACCCTAGCTCCTTACTCTTCTCCTCTTTGCTCTCAAGAACCCTCAAGGTGAAAAAGGGTGGGAAATACCCTTAGGGTTATGTTTCAAGACTGTATACAAGTCTAAAACGTGAAGGGATTTAATAAAAAGGAATCAAAATGGACAAAAATACCCCTTAGTAAAACTGTCAATAGGATTGACTCGTGGAGCAATCCATAGGTCATAGATCACCCTCGTAACTGGATGTCTAAAAATCCTGCATCACTGGAAGTTGATATGAGGCCCTCTTTTATGAGTTATAATTTGACATACGAGTCATAACTGACCTCTCGTAGCTAGAGGGGTCTTGAAACATGAACACTAAAACTTAGCACAAAACCTCATCTTACGAGTCATAAAACTCCTTTCGTAGATATGGTGATCCAGAAATTTGAAACACTATAATCCAATATGAAACCTGGTCTACAAGTCATAAAAAACCCTTCTACGACTCGTACACCTCTCTCGTAACTTGCTTCTATAACTTTCCTAAGCTATTTTCCCAGCAATCCTTTGCGCAAACTCATCTAAATCAGGTGGAAGAAATTAAGGGGTGTTACATATGGTCCTTATGATGATTAACTTGACTACTTATGTCTTTATCTTCATATGATGTTCTTATGATTTACTTATAAATTGATCTATCTCATGCCTAATATGATATTTGAAATGGTTACATGTTTTATGATTTTTTATGTACTGTATTGCGCCTACATACTTAGTACATTCAGATGTATTAATGTATACTCTTGTCATATTATGTTATCATGTAGGAGAGGTTTCTCTTTTCACTTCTCACACTTGTGGCTAGATTCTGGACTTTACGTTGATGATTTTGTGGTGAGTCTTTATGGTTCGAGGGAAAACTTGACATTTCTCTATCATTGTTTCTCTAGTCTTGGGATATAACGAAACGACTTCTTGAGTTGCTTTTTTTTGAGGGTGAACTAGGGAGATGTCTTAGCCCCCACCTATGCTACACTATGTAGAGGCATATTGGAATGTGTAAAAGTCTATATTGTCCTTTCATTGCTTCCTAAAGCTTGTAGAATTTTCTCTATGATGTTGAAATGAGGCTCATTCCCTGTTCTCGTATAGATTGTGATGATTTTTTAATTATCTTATCTATGCTTATTGATATACTATGATGGCTTACTTCGGATCCTGCAAGTTTCCAATCATTATTCCATACCTAGAGCCTAGCTTGAGTCATGACACTACTTTGCCAAGGTCGACCTTGTGATGATACAATCAATCAACATCATAAACTATATATGGATCCACTAGCTAGGCCTATAAACTAATGTATGGTGGAAAATAGTTTTAAAATAAGAGGTTCTACTAGGATTCCCTTGGGAAGATAACCTTAAGATCTTTCAAATCGAACCTCACTTCAATTCTTCTCTGTGCTAAGTTAAATTCCAACGAAATAGTAAAATCATAAATCAATAAAACAATAACATAGCTTGAGTCACATAAATCATCACAATTAAAATACTTAATTAAAACCTTAGCGATTCATCAATGTGAGAATTGTCCTTATCACATCTAGAATCCATGATTAGGTGAAAATAATCTTTTCACCAATATTTGTTCATTTATTTAGGACTTCCATAAATCTTAAGTAAATATTTTTGTAAAAATTGGTGAAATCTTCTTTCATTCATGATCATAGGTCATCGATCATGACCCAAGCTAGGCCTCAGATGTGACATGGCAATTAGGATCCCCGAAGAAACCCCCCTCAAGCCTCTTAGCATAACGTAAGAATGCTTAAATAATGAACGAACAATTAACTCCAAAAGATAGTAGAAATAAGTCTAAGGCAACAACTCAATAATAGAGGATAAGGAAGGTCAAAGATAGACAACACAGACTTCATACATGATATCTAATATGCCTCTACATAGCCAAATATGGGCAGGAGCTACAACATATACCAAGTTCTCCCTAATAGAAAAGTACAAAATAAAGTCTCAAAGTACCTCCAGATGACAAGATAAAGCTAGAATGTAGTAGGTTCGTCCCGCAACATGAAGACTCATTAACAATATCCCTAGTGTATGTCAAAACTAGCCATGAAAGTGAGGAGTGGATTGATCACCCATCTTTACATTATGATACAATATAGTCAAAGAAATATGTCTTGGCATGTTTAAATGTACTAAGTATGTAGACAATGCAAGTAATACTAAGCATGAAGTGTAAAGACTAAGTAAAGAGCATGATGTGGCATGAACTTTAGAAGCATAAGTAAACATGTAAATGGTCAATGCACAAGTAAATTATAGATATAGTCATACAATATCATAAAATTCCATATACATACATACATACATACATACATACATACATACATATATATATATATATATATATATAAAACATAATAGATGATCAGATCATGCGAGTTATAACATAGAATCTTGACATAGTTTCTACATCGAAAAAGAGGAATCTACTTGCAAAGCTAGAATTCTACCCTGCTAAGCGGGTGTCATGAACATGTGCTATATATGCATCTACTAGCCATGTCATATTGAAAATAATCCTATGGTGGCACGTAGTTATGAGATAGAAGCTTCTACTAAGGACCTCGTAGGTCAAGTCCCCACCTCAATTCGTATTTGGTGCTAAGTCAAATACCCCTAAATAGCTATCATGAATTCTTATTCATTATAAGTTCATGAGATTTTCATAATTATCATAGATTCATAATGTAACGACCTGACACAACTCTATGAAGTACTGTCCGCTATTGGGCCTAGCCCATCATGGATTTGTCCTTTTGGGCTCATCCCAAAAGGCGCCTCACAGTATATAGACCAGTCCATTACTTTATATACCTAACATCTCTCCTGTGCTTTGCCGATGTGGGACATCTCCTTTCAAGATGGGTTGTTACATACACCCCCTCTATGGTCTCAGCATCCTTGTTGAGGTTTGCCCCACCGAATGGGATTTGCCTACACTCAGCACTGATTACCCCGCCTCACTGGGATTTGCCTAAACTTAGTTGAACTCTAACCCCACATCAACAATGTTGACACAAGGGTGGCTTTGATACCATCTTTAACGACCTGACACAATACTGTGAAGTATTGTCCGCTCTTAGACCTAGCCCATCATGGATTTGTCCCTTTGGGCTCACCCCAAAAGGTGCCTCACAGTATATAAACCAGTCCATTACTTTATATACCCATCATCTCTTCTGTGTTTTGCCGATGTGGGATATCTCTTCTCAAGATGGGTTGTTACACATAAGCATGTAATGTAGGAAAGGACAATTAAAGTAACCAATCTAATTCAAAGAATCATACTCGAGGAATAACACATCTTTACAAAATGTGTGTAAAGTGGATGTAAGTCTTTCATCATTACAGATTATAATTCAATTGGGTAATTGGATATCAAGTCACCATTAAGGTCTTAAGTCATCACCCCTTTCATAAACTTGTTTAAACACTCGATGTTCCATAATCATGCGTTGAGTTGAAAATTTAGGACAAAAGTTTAGGTTCACAATTAATAGGCTTAAAATCATGTAATTGAAGTAAATTCATGCATAATCAAGTAATTAGATCAATTGAATTAAAATTAAGAAAACCCAATAATAATTCCATGAACCCTAAGTAACATGTAGGAAAATTTTACTTGTAATTCATACAATTTAGTACTATTCATGCATAATTAGACTAGTGATCACAATTGCATTACTATGTAATTGGAATCCAAATCATGAAAACTCTTAAATTACCTAATTGAAATTTGATGAAAAAGGAATTGGTTGGGTTCCGTGGATTAAAAGTACCTATTCTGAAGACCTACATACCTTAGGTGAAAACATAAGAAAAATATGAAATTTGAATGAAGGAGCTTGAAACCCTACCTTGTAGTCTCCAATGCAAGCTTAGTGATGTCGCCCAACTTACACCTCCTTTTAGAGGATAAAGAAGTCGTTTTCAAGAAATAGAACCTAACCAAGGTTTGGATCGAACCCACAACGAATAGGTAAACTCAAGAGAATTCAATGATTACAATTTGAGTAGTTAACTAACTTACTTCCCCAAAAGGGGGGGGGTTGCAATAATCAATTGGAAAATAAACTAACTACTACAAGAGTGAATTCAATATGGAGAGAAACTAAGATTTTGTGTTCCCCATGATTTCCCAACTCCGTATCACTAGATAACCTAATTCTCTTCTAGTGTGTAGCATGCAGGACTATAAGTTAAGTTCACCAATCCCTTTGGTGAAAGGTGAGAGGCAAATTTCACTATGTGACTTGGCCCATCTCCATAGTATGCATTACTAACCCTTACCTATTAGTCCCAGTACAACCTCTCCTTGACCTAGTTTGGTTGATTAGATGAGAACACATCAATCGAATCCTGTTATTAATCTCTTTTCCTATTCATTACTACCTTGGTCTAGTCAGTTACACTAGGAGGGTTCTAATGTTGGTCACCTTCAGAAGACATGCAAAACGAAGAGAACTAATTAATACATACATGCACACTTTCCAAGAATTATGGATTATCCGGTTTTACCTTGTTAGTTCTTCATGGTTCCCACAACTCTAGTTGTGGATTTAGTTAGTCATGCTATATGTAGATGTATGAATCATGAATTCAAAGAACATAATTAAATACTTACACAATAAAATTAAGAACAAACCAATCCAACTTCAATGAGAATCACAAGATTAATTGTGAAATTAAAGTACAAGTGTTATAAAAAACTCTCCAATATAACTTCACTATTTTCTCTCTCTAATTACTAAATTCTCTAAGCAATGTCTGAAAACTTGTGAAAAATAACTTAAAAGATCTATATATAATAAGTAAAATACATGCCCTAAATGAAATAAGATAACTCGTCGGCATGCCTCACGAAAGTGGTTTATGGATCGTATTACATTCCACGACCCGTAACCGGGGTCTCGTACAAAGCTGCTAGAAATTTAGACTTTAAGTCTAAGGCACCCCTCTACAACGCGTAAATTAGTTTACGGGCTGTAAGGGAGTTTCGTATGATGAATCTTCAAAAAGTCCCAATCTTTGATCCTCAGGGTACCAATCATTTTCTACGACTCATAAGTCATTCCACGACTCATCTGCATATTCGTAGAATCAACTTTCAAAAATCAGTCCCTCACTGGAATTGTCCACGAAACCACTTCACGACACGTAGAATGGTCTACGCACGTAAAGGGTCTCGTATTTTCTTAAAATTCAATAACTTCTAATATTTCTTCCCAAAATCGAGGACAAACCTGAAATCCTACAAACATAACACAAAAACATATAAAACCAACTAACATCGTATTGAGAACACACAAAATTCCAAGTTTTAAGCATCAAAAGTATTGTATTTTAATAGCACATCAACACCCTCAACTTAAAATTGTTGCTTGTCCTCAAGCAACGAACTCAATATGTATAGGTAACACAGTAACACACTGACCTCAACCCAATGGCATACATCACATAAATCCTAAACTCAGATACCCACATCACCTTTTCATAGCAGAATCATATGGTCATCTAACAAACCAACATAGACCAGTGTATGTAACAACATAACTATGACAAGTGAGGTACAATCAACAATCCACAATAAGTGAACAAGTCTAATGCTAATAATGTAATACAAGTACCCTCACAGAAAGAAGTCCCATATCTGACACTCAATGATGTTTTCATTTATAACCTTAATAATATACAAATCACTCACCCTCACAAAAGATTTTCATGCACCATGTCTAATACCATAGGCTTACCCCTATATTCATGACTAAGACCTTTAACTACTTGGACTAGGATCACTTTAGGACTTTCTAGGCTTGTAACATAGGTTCAGGGGCTTTGGTATGGTATTTTAAGAACATAGTGACTAAAAGCCCTCTTTGACACTGTGATTTTCTATACTTTGCCCAACCAACTCTATTATTTTCATCTCATTCCCCCTTCCTCCTATTTCAAACTTTTTTGGGTGCTTTCTTTTCATTTTTTAGCTTTTTGCCTTGATTTTACACTTTACTTTTTCTTTTAAGCTCGCAACTAGGGCATCACTTATTTTTCTTACACCCAGTACATGACTTTCCTTTTTCTTTGTGTCACTAACTTTCCTCCTTGTATTTGTGTTTCACCCTTACACCAACCACCCTCAACTTAGGCTTTTGACCTATGTTGAGGTGCTTAATATCCACCCTTTGAACCAGGGCCACTTTTGGTAGCCACTCCCAACTTAGGATTTTTGCCTTAGTCAAGGTACACAATGTTTAAGGAAGGACCAGCGCCAAATTCAGTATTTTACAACTAAGAAGGCTAGGTTATTTAGGTGTTTTCAAAGAATAGGTACATGTTAGGCTCAAACATTAGGAACAAGGGATACATAACAACTTTGGTTGGTAATTTGGGCTAAGTGGGCTTTTAAAAATAATGGCCAAATATTCTTTCCCTAATCCAATTAATCTACAGTCTAACTTAGAGTAAAAAGGCAAGTTCTGAATTAGCACAAGAAACATGAATCTAGCAAGTTAAGCTCACACTCACATGGCACTGACTGCATTATCAACAAAAGACAATCATATCATGCTTTTTATCTCAAAGTATCCTCACTTATCAAAACAAACATTGACAGCATAGTAATCATGCATGGCTGCTATCTAGACTACGTAATCAAAAAATTTTGGTGGGTATTATGTTTCAAACAAAACACAAAAACATGTTATATGCCACATATATTAGTACTATATGCTACAAATACTACCTAAACATCCTAAACGTGCTGGTTCAACAGAAAATAAATATTAATAGGGAAAAAGAACACAACAGGAAAACCCCGAGATCAAATATTGGGGTTATTATGGACCCAAGCTACTCAGACTTCACTGAGACCCATAACTATCCACACACCAATTGAAAAAGCTATGCATTATCCCCAATATATACAATCAAAGCAAAATAAAAACATACGGGATCGAAAATCATACCTGGGCGCTAAGCGCCTGTATCCATATTGAATTACCTCCCAAGCAACGCCTGATTTATTGTCGCGGCACGACTTGGATATTTGGTTTCTCAAACTTCACCAATTGCCTAGACTTCATTCTTCGGAGCATTTGGTCGCTTCATGGACTAACTGATATTGAAGATGAATTTTTCATTGTTGAATCTGAACCTGAACTGACCGACTTCCATATCAACTAGTGCTCGCCCAGTGGCCAGAAATGGTCTTCCCAAGATGATGGGACATCGAAGTCAACTTCGTAATCTAGGATAACAAAGTCTGCGGGGAATATGAACTTCTTGAATTTGACCAGCACATCATACAGTATCCCCACAGGCTTTTTCACCATGCGATCAGCCATTAACAACCACGTTTATTAGAGTAGGGGCTTCTAATCCTAGCTTCTTAAAGACCACAAGAAGCATCAAATTAATGTTGGCACCTAAATCACGTAGTTCTCTTGCGAACTCCACATCTCCAATAGTGCAGGGTATGATAAAAGCATCGGGATCTCCTCTCTTCTGAACCAAGGACCTTGTAGCAACAACACTATAATTCTGAAGCTATTGTGAGAGCTACTGACTTTAAAGTGCGCTTCTTAGTGACCAGGTCCTTCATGTACTTGGCATACCCTGGCATATTTATCAATGCCTCAATGAGAAAGATGTTGATGGTTAGCTACTTTAGCATGGAGAGAAAGTGCTTGAACTTGCCTTCGTCCTCCCTCTTTTTGATTCTTTGAGAGAAGGAAGGAGGAAGCCTAGGAATGGGCTTTAACTTTTGTGGAGCATCAGCAGCTTCACTCACCTCATCCTTACCATGATTATCTCCTCCATCTGCATCCTTGGCCGTAACTGTCTCCTCTCGAATTCTCTTTATCAACTGGCATGGGAGGATCAGTGGTGCTCTTGCTATCATGAATAGTAACCGCCATTCACTACCCATCATTTGTAGGATTTTGAACTGTGTTGCTAGGCAGTGTACCCCTTTGGCGCTGATTGAGTTGAGTCGACACTCGACCAAACTGTTATTCAAGCTGGTTGACAACCAAAAGTGAGACTTAATCTTCTAATTGATGCTGGAAATTTTAGATTTCATGCCCCTTAGAGTCTTATCCTATGTCTCAGCTTTTCTCAATAGGTGATCAAATATCTCCTCAATCCTTGAACTGCTTGCACCTATGTTGTGGTTATGTGGTGGCACATAGGGACCATTTCTGAAGCCATCTCTGCAACCCCAATCTGCATCTCACTCTGGACCTTTGTTCCCATCATAATATCCTCTGCAGTTATCCCTGAAAGTTCCATCTCTATTGAAGTTCCAACCTTGGTTTCATTGACCTTGATGCCAACAGTCCTGATTGGATCCTTGGGCATTGGTCTGGAAACCCCCCCTCCCCGTCTGATCAGCAACAAAACATGTGTCCTCCTTAAATAAGGCTCATCATACATAGGTGCATGTGGAGGTTAATGAATCACTACATTGACTTGCTCTTAGTTCTGCTTCATCATCACCTCTATACCAGTGCGAATTCGGGCAAGCTGTTGCATAATTTCTTTATTGATCTTTGGTTGCTCTGAACCAATACTGATAATGCATGAGCTTTTAGTGGATGCTCTGTCTCTCTACCCCAGTGGATGATTAGTCTTGACCACTCTCTCCATCCATTCTGCTATTCTTTCGAATGGTTGATCTAAGAACATGCCCCCTATGATAGTGTCAGCACAAGCCTGACCATTCTCATCAAGGGTGTGGTAGAAGATCTTCACCAAGGCATCAACAACTATCTTGTGGTCTGGGACACTCCTCAAGCATTTGGTGAATCGCTCCCAAGTAGTACTGATAGAATCTCCAGGAAGTTGCTCAAAGCTATTGATTTGGTCCTTCAACTTGAGCTTCTTCGATCAAGGAAAGTACCTCTCCAAAAATACCCTCTACAAATTAGGCCAATAGGTGATTGAACTCTGCGGGATCCCAGATAGCTGAAGTGTTGCATTACTAGTAAGACATAACGGAAAGACACAAAGTCCCACAACATCCATAGATATATTATGTGTTCCTATCACACTCTTACAGATGAATGCAATATTCTGTAGGTGGCTATGTGGATCTCCGATGGTAAGCCTGCAAATAGTCCACGGTTTTGCAGCATCTGAAACAACCCACTCAAGACTACAAACTTTGTATCTACCGATAGATGGTAACACAATAGGTACAGTCACCTCCATAGCCGTAGGATTTAGCCTATGTTGATGCCACTGGTAAGCATTGATATTGAAATCCTGTGGTTGTGGAACGATGTCCTGAAGAGAAGGTGGGTTCTCATGTCCAGCATTTTCACTATTATTCCTATTCAGAGATGCATTGGCCGCATTGTTGGCATTATCTTAGGTCATTGTCCTCGACATCCTCTGGATTTATGGATCAAACGGAGTTAAGGGGTTGCCTTGACTCCGAGTGTTGGGCATACACTACACTTTACACCCTGAAAAAGAACAAAAACAACAAAAAAGTAAAATATGAGAAATAAGGATAATCACTTAAATCACTATGAATTAACTAAGTCTAGTTGTATTCCATGGAACGGCGCCAAAATCTTGATGTTGCCCAAGTTACACCTCTTTTTGGAGGATAAAACAGTCGTTGTCAAGAAATAGAACCTAACCAAGATTAGGGTCGACTCCACAGGAAATACGTAGACTCAAGAGAATTCAATGATTGCAATTCGAGTAGTTAACCAACTTACTTCCCCAAAAGGGGTTGTTTTGCAATAATCAATAGAAAAATAAACAAACTACTATAAGAGTGAAATCAATATGGAGAGAAACTAGGGTTTTGTGTTCCCCATGATTCTCTAACTTAGTATCACCGGATAACCTAATTCACTTCTAGTGCGTAGCATACAAGACGGTAAACTAAGTTTACCAAGCCCTTTGGTCAAAGGTGAGAGGAGAACGTCACTATGCAGCTAGATCCATCTCCATAATGTCCATAACTAACCCTTACTTATTACTCCCAGTACAACCTCCCCTTGGCCCAATTTGATTTATTAGATGAGAACACATCAATCGAATCCTGTTAATTAATCTCTTTTCCTATTCATTACTACCTTGGTCTAGTTAGTAACACTAGACGGGTTCTAATGTTGACTACCATCAGAAACATGCAATATCAAGAGAATTAATTACAACATGCATACACACTTTCCAAGAATTACAAATTATCCAATTTTACCTTGTTAGTTCTTCATGGTTCCCACAATCCTAGTTGTGGATTTAGTTACTCATGTTATGTGTATATGCAAGAATCATGAATTGGAAGAACATAATTAAATACTTACACAATTGAATTAAGAATACGTCAATCCAACATCAATAAGAATCACAAGATTAACGGTGAAAGTTAACGTACAAGTGCTCTAAAAAACTTCCAAATGTAACCTCACTATTTTCTCTCTAATTACTGACTTCTCCGAGTAATGTATGAAAACTTGTGAAAAATAACCTAAAAAAATCTATTTATAATAAGTAAAATACATATCCTCAATGAAATAGGATAACTAGTCGGCACGCCTCATGAAAGTGGTTTACGGGCCATATAGCATTCCACGGCCCATAATTGGGGTCGCACACAAAGGTTCTGAAATTTGGACTTCAAGTTTACGACACCTCTCTACGACTGGTAATGTAGTTTACGACTCGTAAGGTGGTTTCGTCTGATGAATCTTCAGAAAGTCCCAATCTCTGATCCTCAGGGCACGAATCATTATCTACGGCGCGTAAATCATTCCACGACTCATCTGTATCTTCGTAGAATCAACTTCAAAAAATTAGACCCTCACTAAAATTGTCTACAAAACCACTTCATGACCCGTAGAATAGTCTACGGCTCGTAAATGATTTTGCATTTCCTCAAAATTCTGCAACTTCTGTATTTCTTCCCAAAATCAAGGCCAAACCTAAAATCCTGCAAACATAACATACAAACACATAAAACTAACAAACATTGCATTGAGAAAACACAAAAGTTCAAGTTTTAAGCATCCAAAGTGTTGTATTTTGACAACACATCACTTAAAGGAGTTGAAACTTGAGAGAATTTGTGTAATTTGAGAGTTTGGATGAGAATGAGTAAATTGATAGGGATTGGTAATGATTATGGATAGTTGTAGGACCAAAATAATATAGTTTAGGGGTTAGATGGGTAGAAAATGTAAGAAATGTCTTTAATTAAAACTATCAGTGAGAACCATGAACTGGGTTTACGAGGTCGTGTAAAGGACCTCATGGAAATCAGGCTAGTTTTCATGATTCTTGAAGTTGATGTGTGAAACACCTTTCTACGACTCGTTGTTTGAACGACGACCCGCAGAATGGTCTCATCCTATTACCTTGGATAAATTCTGATACTTGATTTTAATGGGTCAAACCACGACTCAATTCCACGACACGTAAATCCTTTTATGGCTTGTAAACCTACCCTCATAGAATGCACAAAAATCTTGAAAGAATTTTAAGTGTACCGAGGTTCTATGAACTAATTCTACCATCCATAAATAACAATACAACCTATAATTGCTACACGTCTTGTTAAACCTCAAAATTCATCCTTTTGATTCTCATCTACAATACACATCTACGACTCGTCAACACGAATACAATTTGTAAAATCCTCTCGTATATCAATTTCAATTTTTTTTCATCAATTTTTCAAGTTTTAGGGTCACATGCGAGACCCCATCCATGACGATAAAACCATCTACTAGCCGTAAAATAGGCTCACAGTGCCTAAATCATAAATCAACTTTGCAATTTTTTTTTATATTTTGACTTTCCATCTTACAGAACATTACATCATCATAGAATAGAGTATTTGTGTGGGTACAATATTAAAGAAACGTAGAAATATTTAATTCAATAAAATAATGCATAATTACAATAAAAATCATCAATTGAAATCATAATTGAAGAAATCCACATTGATGTTCATGAACCCTAGAAAGCCTTGTATAGAGATTTCTTATAAATCTTCAAAATCATAAAAATCCAAAGTAATATATGATTAATTTAGAAAATAAACATTAATTAAAACTTAATTCATACAATTGAAAGAGAATTTATCAAGAATCACTATGAAAATTATGAACCCAAAATAGCATTTTAGAGAATTCATTTGTAACCATCAATTTTCATGCACTTAACGTCAATTCATGTTGAAATAGATTAATAATTATAATATAAATCATAATTTATGAAATCAAGTAAAATTCATGAAGATCCAAAAAAAAAAATAAATACTTGAATTTCATTGAAAAAATGAAGAATTCTTTGGGTTCCATGGATGAAAAGAATCCATGGATGAATATCCATATACCTAAGTGTAGAATCTAAAAGAAAATTAAAAAAATTCTTGAATTTTAATGAAGATTTGAGAGCCTTTGTAGAGAGAATTTTTTATAATTGGTGAATTATGAAACAATAAGGAGAAATGTGAGGGGTTTGGGTAGTTATAGGCTGAATAAATATTCTAAAATGACTTAGTATCGAGCTAAGTAGGTGGAAAATCTGGTACCCAAGTGCGCAACGAGGAAAGGATTGATGAAAGTTCAATTTTGAGTGAAATGGAATTTTGGCCAAATTCTTAGAAAGGAAGATTTTGGCCCGTGTTGGACCATCTTCGCAAAGCAGAGAGGCTGCGCACCCTTCTGTAAAGAGAAATTTTCAAAAAAATTATTTTTTTAAAAAATTTGATCAAAAAATCCAGTGAAGTCATATTTACAATGTTTTATCTTTTTCTAGCATAATTCAGTGTTTAAACACCTAAGATATTATAGATTCATTTGGGTAAAGTCACAGACTCTTGTAACAACCATTTTTACTTGGGGATTAACTAAGGCAACAACCTACCGATTAGCTTGAGCGGTCACAGCTAGAGCCAATGTCTAAAAAGAGCATGTAACTGAGCATGGGTAACTTGCTCAACCAAGGGCTCCATAGGAGCTTGAGGTACCTATTTCTCCTCATTAACATTCATATCCACATTCACTTCTCAATGGAGCTCACTGTGGAGGCATGATTTGAAAAAATAATGAATATAGATTAGAAGAAAATCTTGTAAAGCTCAACTCTATCATACTACATAAAATCATGAAAGAAGTAAGGCATTTTGTAAATGTCTTGTAGCCTCTCACTCATAGATGTGGCATGTTTCACACTCATGAATAAAGCTTTACTTGATACAGTCTTTAGACACCCTAGGATACTTGACCTTTTATGCTCTGATACTGAGTTTTGTCATAATCTAAAGCTACCCCCTCATTGTCATATGGTACTTAGAATCCTCAGGGACCCTAAGCTAAACACATGGAATACATAATCATACTAAAATAAGAAGCACAACAAAGAGGAATAAAACATGGGCAGTCTAAGCAAAATAGGATATCCAACAAAGCCGAGAGGGCATGTAAACTAAATATTTGACAAAGTATGAGAAGCTTCTACTAATATATTAGAGTTACTAGGACAAATCCTAGCTAACTCAAAGTATGAATATAAACTAAGTCTGGAAAGTGAAATGAGAAACATGCCCTTGGAACATGAGGCTTCACCAACTCTAGCATTCTAACCAGATTTGATACTAATTGTAAGTTGGATGAGAAGCGCCTGAACCATTATTATAAAATAATATAAGGAAAAGAAGTATGTGATCAGTACTATAGAATGTGCTAAGTAGAGAGAATATGAAATACCATAATAAAGGAACATGATGAGCTTGAAAATTGGTTATGCAAGGACTATATAAATCATGTAAGAAAATTACTACTTGAACAACCATGATAACTAATACAAGATGCAGAAATTTGAAGGTCATATTAGAAGCTGAGTGGGAGATATTATTAAATGACATAAATAATGTGAACTATAACATGAAATCCAGTGTCTTTCCCACAACGAAAAGAGGTTATCCTACTTTTCATGTAAGGACCTTAATCATGAGCTTAGGTGGATCCACTAGCTAGTCTTTGTCCAATCAAAACATCCTATAATGCATGGCATACTTTTGAGATCTAGATAATCACCGCTAGTCCAACTTAGTTCTAGATAGTACTCTCAACAAGAATAGTCATGCTTAATTTTATATATATACAGTTTTTAAAGGAAAGAGTAAGAATCTAACTATATCTATATTTTCATGAAAATATCAAATCATAAAAATAGCTTATGAGTCATGTCACAATGTCGTAATAAGTTAGCATTAGATACTTAGTTGAAAGCATCAAGTCATGGTGAGAACAATTCAATCGAATGAATCTCAAATAATAATGTTTTACTTAGGATAACTTCAATCGGAAGAAATCAAATCATCATATCATGTAAGAGTTACTTCAACTAAAAGTAATCTAACTTTGTAAAATCATAATAAGGGGTCTTCGATTAGAAGCAAGTCTAAATTTTGTGAAATCATCGTTGATAATTACTTGAAAGCATCTTAAATTCATAGTTCTCTTTAAATCATGGTTCGTGCATGTCATGATAGTTGAATTCATAATAATAAAAGGCTTGCAAGATATAGGTTCATGGAATTCATCCTTAAAATTATTAATTCATGCTTAAATCATGTATTAGAAGATCAATTTTGAAGAATTCAATGTCGTTGAGTAGAACCCATAAGAAATCATAAGAACCCTACTTTGAATTAGGATAAAAACTTGAGAATTTGGGTTTAAACTAGGACTTCATGGATGGAAGAGGATCCATGGATTAAATTCTCACATACCTAGATTGGAATCTGAACTAGAAATCTAAATTTGTAGCCTTGACTTAAAGAACCCTAGGATTCTCTTTAATCTTACCTTAAAGAGTAGTTCTAGAGAGAGAATTTTCTAATTGGATCAGGAAATGAGAGAAGGAGAGATTAGATTGATAGGAACTCCTAAATCCCACTTAAAATAAACCAAAATGATATAGTACAAGAGTTAAAAGAATGGACAATAACTAAAATACTCCTGAGGAATAACTGTGGACAAGAACCACAAGGATCATTATGGTTCATAGTTTCTTTTACGGACCATAGGTGATTGTCTATTAAAATCAATCATGAATTATGAGTCTCAGTATATCTGTCACGACCCAAGCCTAGGCCCTATACGTGACACAGCGAATGAGGAACTTGAAGGACCCCAAACAAGCCTCTTAACTTATCATTACACATCATTGGTCACGGAAGCATATAAAAGACATACAAAGTAAGAATAGGGGCAATGGGACTAAGGGGAAAGCTTGCATAACATCATAATCAAGAGACAAGGAGTCAAAGCTCATATCATAGATACATAATATGTCCAACAAACACCTCTACTACATAGATAGAGGAGGCCAAGACAAAGCAACTGGGCTCACCCTCATAGTCAAATAGAGCATAAAGAAGAGTGATTCAATACATCATGAGAGAAACACAGATAAATATCCCTGAAATGAAGGACTCACCAACTAGCTTGAATAGTACCAAACTAGCCATGTGGAGGAGGAGGATGATCAACTTGGGCTCCAGTTCCTACATGGTGATATCATGTAGGCAAGAGTATGTGTTAGTACGTTTGAATGTACTAAGTATGTAGGATGCAACACAATAAGAGATAGGCATCATAACCAAAATGCATAAGAATAGGCAATAGGCATAATATAACAATATGGCATGCATAATCAATGCTTAAGTAAAACATTCTTATATAAGATATCATATGTGTAGAAGATACCAAGCTAGATTTCCAATGTACAAACCCCTTGGTAGGTTGATGATGATCTCACCCATCACCCTAGTGTGTGAGGTACAAACCCCTCAACTAGGTTAGTGATGATCGCCCCCATCACCCTGGTGTGTGATCTACAAACCCCTCAACCAGGTTAGTCATGATCGCAACCATCACCCTAGTGTGAGGTACAAACCCCTCAACTAGGTTAGTGGCAATCTCACCTACCACCCTGGTGTTTGAGGCACTAACCCCTCAACTAGGTTACACGGGCTCTTAGTTCCCTCGCTTCGGGCATGGTCTAATGCAACACTTTATATAGAATATATCATATGCACAAGCTCTTTTCATCATCATATAGTCGTTCATATCATATATCATGCTTTGGACATTCAATTCCTCAAGAAACCACATCCGAACATTTTATCAAACACTTAGAGAGTATGTAGTGCTAGTGTAAAGCCATGCATTTCAAGAGTGAATTCATGCTAGTAAATTCAATGAAAAAGCTTCAATAGATACTTGGTAACATCCTCAAGCAATAAACATCAAAACCCTTCACCAATCCTTTCAATAGATCTTAGATTCATAGCTCAAAACATGGTAAAACAGACACAATTTCATATGCTCAAACATAGTGTGCAGTGATTTTCATAATAATTAAGACCCATGAATAAATCACCTTTAGATCATGCAATTTGTAAGAAAAGGAAGCTTCGATATCATGGGTGAAAGGAACCCATGAAAGAAACCCATATACCTTATCTTTGGAGAAACTCTTGGTGATGATTGAAAATGGAGCTTGAAGCTTGAAGAAAATCCTTAGATCCGGAAGAGGCTTTGAGACTTGAATTTAGGAGTGAACAAATATGGTTGTGTTTGAGTGAGTATTGGGAATTGTTTAGGATGATATGAGGGTAGAATATGGCTAAGTATAGGTAAATACATGCTTGGGAACACTTAGGTATAAGAATGAGAAGTCTAAGACCGATTTGAACAAAACAGTCCCAAAAATATGCACCGGTACATTGTGGAAGCAGCACGCTTTGCTCACTATTTTCAGCCCACTCGAAAAAATTTATAATTCAATTCTGTTACTTAAAAATCAGGGTTAGACCTTTTTCCCCCTAAATTGGACCCTCTAAATAAGAATATGAAGTCGGATTTTCGATATCACACACGAATTTTGAGATATATATAAAAATTACAATTTCGGGCACTTCCGAGGCACATTTTCTAGCACGTCGTTTCAATATCTCCCCCTTGGGAATATTCGTCCTCAAATGTAAAAGAGACTTACAAGACAAGAGTGATCATAAACAAACCAGCCCCAACAAGAATGCAACATTACATTTAAAACACTATTTCCAAATCTCAACATAAGTGTAAAATCATCATGAATTTGCCAACTTAAACATCAATGCATATGAATGACATAGGGGCTGAAATATAAGACTTGACATCACATAGAGGACTTAGTATCTTAGGCTTGAGTGGAGTGGAAAATGTAAAGATACCGCTTTTGCATGTTCACTTCGGCCTCCCATGTAGCACTTTTGACTTGTTGGTTCCTCCAAAGGACCTTAACGGATGTCACCTCCTTGTTCCTCAATCTCTTCACTTGCCTAACTAAAATCTGAACTGGAACCTCCTCATAAGTCAAGTTATCCTCAATAACTCCCTCAACATCAAGAGACACAATAGCATTGGGATCACCCACATATTTTCTGAACATAGAGACATGAAATACCGGATGAACCAATCCCATCTTACTAGGCAACTTCAACTCATATGCTACCTTGCCAACCCTCTTTATCACCTCATAAGGACCAACATATCCCAGACTCAACTTCTCTTTTTATCAAAACAAACCACACCTTTCATAGGAGAAACTTTCAAAAATAGACTCAATCACTCAATTTAAATTCAAGGTCTCTCCTTCTCATATTGGCATAGGATTTTTGACGACTCTGGGCTATTTTCAACCTTTCCATAATCATCCTAACCTTCTCAAGAGCCTCCATAACCAGATTCGGTCCTAATAAAGACACCTCTCCAACCTCAAACCACTCTACTAGTGATCTACATCGCCTACCATAGAGGGCCTCAAAAGGAGTCATACTAATGCTAGAATGATAGTTATTATTATATGAGAACTCAATCAATGGAAGATGATCATCCCAACTACCCCTCAACTCCAATACACATGCCCTAAGTATATCCTCAAAGGTTTGAATTGTCCTTTCGGCATGGCCATCCGTTTGAGGGTGGAAGGTCGTACTAAGTTTAACCCTTGTACCAAGAATCCTTTGGAAAGACCTCCAAAATGAGAAGTGAATTGAGCACCACGATCCGATATGATGGATAGGGGAACCCCATGCAACCTCACTAACTCGTGGATATACAATTTTGCATACTCTTCAGCCCCATATGTAGTCTTAACCGGTAGAAAGTGAGTCGATTTCGTCACCCTATCAACCACCGCCCATATGGAATCAATACCCTTCCTAGTCTTGGGCAACCCAACCACAAAATCCATATTAATCACCTGCCACTTGAAAGTAGGAATCTCTATGTCTTGGGTTAGGCCACCCGTCCTTTGATGTTTGGCTTTGACTTGTTGACAACTATGGCAACCGAAAACGAATTTGGCAATGTCCCTCATCATGCCTCCCCACTAACACACATCCCTTAAACCTCTATACATTTTGGTGGAACCGCGGTGGATAGAATAAGAAGAATTATGGGCCTCATCAAGGATTTTCTCCCTCAAACCATCAACACAAGGTACACGCAACCAACCTTGGTACCTAAGGACACTATCTCCCCCAGGAGAAAAACCTCTATTTTGCCCTCTTTCACCAAGGCCTTTAATTCAAGTAAGGAGGAGTCAAGATCTTGTTTTTCTATCACCTCATCAACCAATGAAGATTTATACCCATCAACAACAACAACACCATCATCACCAACCTCTTCCAACCTAACCCCCAATCTAGCCAATTGATGCACCTCCCTAGCCATTTCCTTATCATCATCATCATTAATATGAGCTACGCTACCCATAGACACCCTACTCAAAGCATCCTCCACAACATTAGCCTTGCCCAAATGATAATGCACACTCACATCATAATCTTTAAGAAGTTCTAACCACCTTCTTTGCCTCAAGTTGAGATCTTTTTGAGTGAACACATATTGGAGGCTCTTATGATCGGTAAATACATCCACATGTACCCCATACAAATAATGACTCCAAATCTTTAAACCAAAAACCAAGGCAGCTAATTCAAGATCATGAGTAAGATAGTTCTTTTCATGCACTTTGAGTTGCCTAGAAGCATAGGCTATCACCTTGCCATTTTGCATTAGGACGCAACCCAAACCAACTCTAGAAGCATCACAATACATAACAAATCCCTCAATCCCATCTGATAGTGACAATATAGGAGCGAACACAAGCTTATCTTTCAATGTTTGGAAGCTCCTCTCACATTCATCGGTCCATACAAACTTAACCTTCTTTTGAGTCGATTTTGTCATAGGGGAAGCAATGGAGGGAATCCATTCACAAACCTTCGACAGTAACCCACTAAGCCCAAGAAACTCCTAATATCTGACGAGTTCAATGGTCTAGGCCAATTTCTAATCACATCGTTCTTCTTAGGATCCACTTTAATACCATCCCCCAACACTACATGACCTAGGAAAGCAACCTCCTTCAACCAAACTTCACACTTTTCATACTTGGCATATAATTTCTCCTCCCTCAACCTTTGCAACACAACCCTCAAATGATTCATATGCTCCTCCCTACTATGTGAATAGATCAAAATATCATCAATGAAAACCACAAAAGGAATCAAGGTAGGTTTGAAAACCCTATTAATTTGGTCCATGAAGATGGCCGGTGCATTGGTCAACCCAAAAGACATCATAACAAACTCATAATTCCCATATCTAGTCTGGAAGGCTATCTTGGAAATTTCACACTCCCTCACCTTCACTTGATGATACCCGGACTGAAGATCAATTTTAGAGAAATGGCTAGCCCCTTGCAATTGGTCAAACAAATTATCAATCCTTGGAAGAGGATACCTATTCTTGATGGTGACCTTATTGAGTTGCCGGTAGTCAATACACATCCTAAGGGACCCATCCTTCTTTTTCACAAATAACACCGGAGCACCACAAGGTGATTGGCTAGGTCTAATAAATCCTTTCTCCAACAAGTCCCTCAACTATTCCTTCAACACTGCCGGGGCCATACGATAAGGGGGAATAAAAATGGGTTGAGTATCGGGGAGGAGGTCTATGCCAAAGTCTATTTTCCTTTCGGGAGTAACACCGGGAAGGTCATTTGGGAAAACATCAAGAAACGCATTTACAACTGAAACAAACTCTATGGGAAGGTCTTTAGACTCCACCTTAACCCTCACAAGTGGTAAAGACACGCCTTAGAGATCAACTTATGGGCTTTAATGCAAGAGATGAATCTACCCTTGACCACTACATCTTGACTTTCTCACTCAAGGACTGGTTCATTTGGAAATTGGAATTTGGCCCTACGGGTTCTACAATCAATAGAAGCATAGTACCATCCCAAGAATGACATCAAAATCGACCATGTCTAACTCAACAAGATCACAAGGCAATACTTTATGCAAGATGCAAATAGGAAAACTTCTATAAACTTTCGTAGCAATAATAGATGCACCAATAGGAGTAGACACTTCATATGACTCATGCAACGACTCGGGGTCAACATGGAACTTTTTAGCAACAAAAGGGGTAACAAAGGAAAGAGTGGCACCCGGATCAATCAAAGCATATACATTAAAGTCAAAGACTTTCAAGATACCGGTAACAACGTCGGGAACCTCACTAACCTCTTGCCTTCCATGTAGAGCACAAAACTATTTGTGCCTTGGGGCACCACCTTGATGACCACCCCTACCCAATGGAATCGCATTTGCACCCTGGCCTTTGCTACAGTTTCTTAGATAATCCATATTTTTGTGACCAAGCTCCCCACATTCAAAGCATACATTAGAACCTTTCAAACATGGGCCCCTATGACCCCCTCCACATTTAGGACACACATCAACAGGAGTCACACCACCAACACCTTGAGGCCTAGGGAAGTCATTGGCAAACCCCATATTAGTAGCATGAGAAGACCCTTGGCCTTGATGGAGCTGGCCACCCCTTTGGAATTTACCCTCGAAATGGGCCCTCTTGGCCTCATGACCTCTCCTCTTCCTCAACTTTCTTCCTCCATTTGCTCAGCATATGTCATTAATTGGAATAAGTTCATGTCACTAATTGGCAAAGCGGACCGGCATTCTTCGCTCACCAAGTCGAAGACCCCCATTACAAACTTATTCATCCTAGATCTAGGATTGGCCACGAAATAAGGAGCATTCTTTGAAAGTTGATTGAACTTGAGGGCATACTCCCTCACACTCATGGAACCTTGTTTCAAATTCATAAATTCTACCAACTTAGCTTCCCTAAGCTCAAGAGGGAAGTACCGATTAAGAAAAGCCAATTTGAACTCCTCCCAAATTACCACATTACCATTTCCCTTCTCCCCCTTCCATTGATCATACCATATTTGGGATATCCACCTTTTCATTCGATCAGACACCCATGATATTCAAAATCTTGTAGACCTTGTCAATGAACTCTTCTGAATCTTCATCCACCTTTGACCCATAGAACACCGGAGGATTCATCCTCATGAAGTCCCTTAACCTAGCTCCTGGGGTAGTAGCATGAGGGGCTTTGATTGACTTGGTTGGCCACAACTTGGCCAAGCATAGTAAGAGCATCCCGGAGCTCACCATTGGTAGGTTGCTCCTCGGGAGTTCGAGCCCTTTTTGCTCGAGTGTTAGGCATGATCTAGCATAGCAAAGAATAATCGTTAGGAGGGAAAAACTCACCACAACTTTATAGCATGACTTAGAACATGAAGAAGGGAAATATTTCCTAAAATGCCTTATAGCCTCCTATTTATAGTCATGGCACACTTCACAATTATGAATAGGACTCTAATCAATATGGTGTGTTGGACTGTGAGGATCTATCAACCTAATGCTCTGATACCAAGTTTGTTACAACCGAAGCCTAGGGCCTAAACGTGACACGACGAATAGGGAACCCGAAGGAACCCCAAACAAGCCTCTTAACTTATCATTACACATCATTGGTCACAGAAGCATATAAAAGACATAATGAGTAAGAATAGGGGGAAATGGGACTAAGGGGAAAGCTTGCATAACATCATAATCAAGAGACAATGAGTCAAAGCTCATATCATAGATACATAGCATGTCTAACAAAAGCACCTCTACTACATAGATAAGAGCGGGGGCCAAGATAAGCAACCGGCTCACCCTTATAGTCAAATAGAGCATAAAGAAGAGTGACTTAATACATAATAAGAGAAACATAGATAAACGTCCCCAGAATGGAGGACTGACCAACTAGCTTGAGTAGTACAGGACTACCAACGTGAAGGAGCAGGATGATCAACTTAGGCTCCGATTCCTACATGGTGATATTATGTAGGCAAGAGTATGTGTTAGTATATTTGAATGTACTAAGTATATAGGATGCAATACAACAAGAGATAGCCATCATAATCAAAATGCATAACAATAGGCAATAGGCATAATATAACAATATTGCATGTATGATCAATGCTTAAGTAAAACATGCTTAAGTAACTCATGCTTATATAGTATATCATATGTGTAGAAGAGACCAAGCTAGATTTCTAAAGTACAACCCTTTGGTAGGTTGATGATGATCTCACCCATCACCCTAGTGTGTGAGGTACAAACCCCTCAATTAGGTTAGTGATGATCGCACCCATCACCCTGGTGTGTGAGCTACAAACCCCTCAACTAGGTTAGTGATGATCGGACCCATCACCCTGATGTGTGAGGTATAAACCCCTCAACTAGGTTAGTGGCAATCTCACCTATCACCCTGGTGTTTAAGGCATTAACCCCTCAACTAGGTTACTCGGGCTCTTAGTTCTCCCGGATCGGGCATGGTCTAATACAACACTTTATATAGAATATATTTATATGCACAAGCTCTTTTCATCATCATATAGTCATTCATATCATATCCCATGCTTTGGACCTTCAATTCTTCAAGAAACTACATCCGGACATTTTATCTAACACTTAGAAGGTGTGTAGTGCTAGTGTAAAACCATGCATTTCAAGAATGAATTCATGCTAGTAAATTCAATGTAAAAGCTTCAATAGATGTTTGGTAACACCCCCATTCAATAAACATCAAAATCCTTCATTAATCATTTTTATATACCTTAGATTCATAGCTCAAAACATGGTAAAACAGTCACAATTTCATATGTTAAATGCTTTAACATAGTGTGCAGTGATTTTCATAATAATCAAGACACATGAATAAATCACCTTTAAATCATGCAATTTGCAAGAAAAGGAAGCTTCAGCATCATGAGTGAAAGGAACCCATGAAAGAAACCCACATACCTTAGCTTTGGAGAAACTCTTGGTGAAGATTGAAAATGGAGGCTTGAAGCTTGAAGGAAATCCTTAGATCCGGAAGAGGCTTTGAAACTTGAATTTAGGAGTGAAAAATATGGCTATGTGTTTGAGTGAGTATTGGGGAATGTTTAGGATGATATGAGGGTGAAATATGGCTAAGTATAGGTAAATACATGTTTGAGAACACTTTTGCCCAAGACTTAAAAGTCTTAGATCGAGTTGAACAAAACAGTCCCAAAAATATGCACCTGCGCGTCGCGAAAGCCGCGCGCTTTGCTCATTGTTTTCAGCCGACTTGGAAAATTCATAATTCGATTCGGTTGCTTAAAAATTGGGGTTAGACCCTTTTCCCTGTAAGTTTGACCTCCTGGACAAGAAAATGAAGTCAGATTTTTGATATCACGCATGGATTTTGAGATATATCGAAATTACGATTGTGAGCACTTTCGAGGCACATTTTCAGGCACTTTTTGGGGTCGTTTCAATATCATCCACGAAACATGATCTACGACCCGTAATCCTTTCTACGATCCATCAAACACATCTATAAATTAAAGTACTGAAAATGACCTTTTCTGAATCTCACCTCATGAATCCACCATTTTCTACGACCCGTATACCAATGGACGAGCTGAAGATACCCTTCATCCTGTCTAAGGTCAATTTTCTAAGTCTCAGTATCTCATCTACAAGTGCCATCTATGGCCCATGGAATGAACTACAACTCGTTGGATTCGCCTGTCTTGACTTAAATTTCAAACTTCTTCGGTCTCCAGGTCTCTTCTACAACCACACATCTATGGCTCATACATGTATCTATGACCGGTGGACAGATCTTGTGAAACCTACACCAGGTCATCAATTTTCCACATTTTTCTTTTGTCATTCCAACTTTTCAATTTTTGGGGTATTACATGTTTTCAGATTTCCCCTTTTGATTTTCTATTACTAGAGTACTTTGAGACTATATTCCACATTAATTCTTTATATGATTCTAATGTAATCTTACGTCATGCTTATGCTAAGATGCCTTTTAAGGTCCTTCAGGATTCTATTCGTCATTTCACGCCTAGGGTCTAACTGGAGTTGTGACAAGCCATCTCCACTTATATGTCATACTTTCTTATTTAAAAAAAAAATTAACTTTGAATTTTCAATTTTATCTGTGATGAGATTATTTTATATTTAACTAGTCATACAAATATTTATAGCTTATTTTAAATTAAAAGTTATAACCGTAAAAATTAAACTTTATGTGTATTTAGTGAAACATGACCACATAAATTGGTTCGAATGTACTAGGGGGTATGTCGAAGAACTCACCATGATTTCAGTGTTTCAAACATGTTCGTTTAAACTAGCCCTTAAAATAACCTGTTCTTTATTTTGCAGCTTTTCTTCAAATTAGAAAACAAGTTTTGTTGGAAATCTTGATTCATCGAATGGTGCATATTATAAGAAATTAATTTAGTGGTATAGTTGTTATGTTTGCGATTATTCGTAATAAGATAATCGTTAATTTTTCATTGGACGGTTATATAGAGGACATAAAATGTTATATTTTAGACAGAAAAAAAATTGTAGACTTGGATTCTAGACAACCACCACCTTTTGTTTAAAACTGAAAACAAATCCATTCCAAGAATTTAATCGAATATGTGAGATTTTCTGGAAAATAAATTTTGTTTCTTTGGACTAGGTGTGACCTCTTTATTTTATTTAAGTGGTCAATCTGGTTACTACTCAGAATATTCACCATTAATTTAAAAAGGATAATTTTAATTGATAAAACTGAGCTACCGAATACTCTACTAGCATCTACTCATGTGATTGATGAAAGAAACTTATTAGATATTACTTTACATTAATTTTATAAATTAAAGATTCTTTAAACATTTATTTTCGTCTTTAGATAGAAGAAAGTAATATGGTTCTAGTCTGAAATTTGGAATGCACTTGAAATTTGATTTAAGATAAACTCGATTCACCTCAAAAGTGAAACAGTTTAAAATTTTTGAATTTAAATGAGAAAAAAGGAGAATGATTAGTTTTTTTTTTCTTTTAATTGAAATGTAGCATCATTTTTCTTAGAATTGAAGAAAAAATTATGCAGTAGCATAAATGAAATGAAAAAAAAAGACAATTGAAAATTGTGCAACTGTTACAGTGAATTTCCCACCTCATTTAGATGCCACATCATAGTTGTATTTTATTTGGAAAAGCTTTTAGTGGTGAAAAATATTAATTTGGTAAAAAAGAACGTTTGTATCTATCCTCTTCTTTTTTTAAGAGGAGGTTTTGGGCTTACATAAAAGAAAATCTTTACGTCTCATAAACAACATAATATCATCCACAATCTAGTCCCTTAGAAAGTTTTTGAGGTGAGATTTATTCTCTCAATAGTCTTAGAATTATTCTTTAATTAGTATTATCATATATATGTCAATTGACAAGCTCATATCATTAGTCTTTGTTGTTTGATTATCATCATTATATATTTGTTTTGTTAGCTTCTAGATGACGCAATAATTATTTTGACATCAATAAATTATGTACCGACTTGAAATGGCATTTAAGAGGAAAAAAGGAAAGGTTTTTGAAATTTATATTTAAAACAATTTATAAACATTTATGTGATTATACATTATTTCATTAAAAGTAAAAATAAGATTTTAAAATTAAATTATTTCTAATTATAATAAGATAGACATATTTTTAGGAATGAACTAAAAAACATTGTCACAGAAAGTGGGAGTGCATAGGAAGTATATTAGTTGGGAGTCTAGAGATGAAAGAATAAGGGCATACAAAAATCAAACTGATCGATAAATTAAATAAAAAAAATGTTATTAATTTATTGTTATTAGTTATTAGGTTAAAGGGATTTTAATGGTTTTATAAAAAAAAATTATTTATTGGATTATTGATTCAATTACGATTGAGTTATTGCTTAAGCCAATAACCAATTATAATTACTATTTTATCCCTTCATAAATATTAAATATTAATAAATTAACATCACTTTGGCACTATATCAATACTTTTAAGTTATGCATTTGGTTGGTTTTCAATGTATAAGCCTTTTATCGAAAACTAAATTAGAATATAAGGTCAAATATTTCATAGTATTAAGTTTAGCTGCTCAACAAATATTTTCGAAAGTATTTTGTGATTTACAATTGATTTGCTTGTTTTACGATATCACAGCAATCTCATTGTGTATTGTGTCAAATTATTACAAAAATCATATATTTATTTTATGAACTTTTTTATTGAATAAATTAAAAATCAAAATACTAAAAACTAAAAATCGATAAATCGAACTGATGAATGCAGCTGGGTGGAAGAGCGAATATGGTTGACAAAGTAAGTCCTCTACAAACCGAAAGAATGAAAGGCAATAGGAGAACACTTAGCGATAATAGCGGCCATTTAATATATTAAAAGAAGAGAATAATTTGATTTAATTAAATAAATAAAAGTTGTGAGAATAAGCTCATCTCATAGTAATAGTAATAAAAGAATAATTGTAAGCTTGTGAAACAGTTTTGAGGAGTATATACCTATTCATTTATGTATTTAATTGGGGTTTAACTGGGGCAGCTATATCCCTTAATCTTGTATGCTGGAGCAACGCGTT